>JAKWBO010001540.1:0-12703 GCA_034336685.1 Luscinia luscinia
GGAAATGGGAAATGGGGTGAGGGAGCTGGAGTTTGGGGGTTCCAAGGGGAATTTCGGGGCTCAAGTGGGAATTTTCCTGTGTTTCCATCCCCATAAAACCTCAGGAATCCTGGTGTTCCACAGCCTTTTATTCCTGTTACATTGCCATTTTTAGTCCATTCCCATTCCCATTTTATTTTTATTCCATTCCCATTTTAAGTCCCATTCTCATTCCTATGCTATTTTAATTCCAATCATTTTCCATTTCATTCTCATTTAATTCCCATTCCCATTTCAATTTGTTTCTATTTCATTTCCACTCCATTCCCATTTCATTCACATTCCCATTTAATTCCCATCCCATTTTATTTCGATTTCACTTCCATTCCATTCCATTCCACTCCATTCCCATTTATATTTAATTTCCATTCCCACTCCATTTTATTTTTATTTCATTCCCATTTTCACTCCATTCCCATCTCATTTTATTCCCACTTATCTCCCATTTTATTCCCATTCCACCACAAACACCTCCTCTCCATCCCAAAAATCCCCCTTTTATCCCAAATATCCTCCTTCCCATCCCAAATATCCTCCTTCCAATCCAAAAAAATCAACTTTCCCGCTGCCAATCCATCCTCTAAATTCTGGGAATTCCCAGGAAATCCTTGGGATCTGGCCCCATCCTGGCTCAATCTGGGTCCAGGATCTGTCACATCCCAGGGACAACAATTCCCTGTTAACCCCTGGAATGCCGGAATTCCTGCAGGCCTGGAAGCTCCAAGGAGTTTTTGGAGTGTTTTTTTAGGGAAAAATTTAACGAGGAGGGGTTTAGATCCCATGGTTTTGCAGTTTGGAAAAGCAGGAAAAAGGGGAAAAAGCCATGGATCTAACACCAATTCTAGTCTCAAATTCCAGCCCCAAATTCCCTTGGGATTTGAGGTGGGAAATCAGGGATACATCCCCAATTCCAGCCCTAAATTCTTTTGGGATTTGAGATGGGAAATCAGGGCTCCATCCTAAATTCAAGCCCCAAATTCCAGCCAGATTTCAGGTGGGAAATCAGGGTCCAACCCAAATTCCAGCCCAAAATTCCCTCTGGATTTGAGGCTCCAGGACCCAGCCCCCCCCAGCAGGTGGAATTCCATCCATTTCCCCTCTGGAATGTCCCTCAGGAGAAGCTTTTCCTTCCCAAATCCCCTTTTTCCTGTCCTTTTATCCCCAGGCAGGGAATGAATCCTACAGAAATTCCTTTGGGAATTGTTTTCCAGGGGGGAATTGTGCTCTTTGTCCTTCCCCATTCACATCCAAATCCTTGGGGATGATTTCCCCACCCCAGATCCCTCTTCCTGCAATTCCAAGCCTGCCTTTTTTTTTTTTTTTTTTTTTTTGGGAATAAACACACCCAGGACTGGGAAATCCTAAAGGAGCTGTTTTGGGATCAGGAGTGGGGTTGGAAAATCCTTCCTGGCTTGGGAAAGAAGGAGGGAAAATTGGGACAGCCACAAATGGGGAGGGATGATCCCAAAATCCACCTGTGGCAAATCGGTTTCAAACTGATCCCAAGACCTCATCCTGATCCCAAACTTCTTGTCCTAGTCCCAATTCCCCAAACTCCCCATCCTGATCCCAAATCCCAGATCCCAAACTCCTCATCCCAATCCTAAATCCCAGATCCCAAACTCCCCCTCCCAAACTCCCCATTCAGATCCCAATTCCCCAATCCCAAGCTCCCCATCCAGATCCCAAACCCCAGATCACAAACTCCTGATCCCAATCCCAAATCCCCAATCCCAAACTCCTCATACCCATCCCAAACTCCTGATCCCAAACTCTCCTCCCCATCCCAGTCCCACCCCCAGCGCAGCTGCCTCACCCAGAGGATCCGTGTGGGATTAAATTCCAGGATTTGGAGGGAATTAATTCCGACCATCTGCCGGCCCCGGGGCCGCGGCACCGACTGGGCTGGCCCGATCCTGGGGTCCCCAAATCCCAAAGGATCCTAAAAATCCCAAAGGATCCTGACAATCCCAAAGGATCCCAAAAATCCCAACTGGTTCCAGCCCCAGCAGGAGCCAGGAGGGTTCAGGATTCCCGATTTTCCCAGGATTCCCAAAAGGGCTGGGGATCTGGGCAGGGATTCCGTGGGATTTTGGGGTTTTCCCAAACAATTCAGGATCCCAAGGCATCCATCCTGACCCCGAATCCCTCATCCCAACCCGGACTCCCAATCTCGATCCCAAACTTCCTATTCTGATTGCAGACTCTCCCATCCTGATAACAAATTCCCCATCCCAAACTCCCCATTCCCATCCCAAACTCCTCTCAGGGATCCCAAATTCCCAGTCCGATCCCAAAGTCCCCATCCTAATCTCAAATTCCTCATCCCCATCCCAAACTCCTCATTTCCAACCCTAAATCCTCAATCCCAAACTCCACATCCCGATCCTAAATTCCCTACCCCAATCCCAAACTCCCGAAATTCCAGGATGGGGAGATGATCCTGATCCCCACAAATCCCAGGATTTATTTTGTTGTGAGAAGACGTGAAGATGATCCCTGAAAATCCGGGATTTGGGATGGGAGGAGATGAACGTGACTGTCCGAAACTCCAGGAACGGGGGTGACCATGACCCCCCAGATCCGGGATTTTGGGGGCAGAGGTGATGATGAACCCCAGATCCCGGGATTTTGGGGGAGCACAGGTGACCATGACCCCCATATCTCAGGATTTTGGGGGCAGAGATGACCATGACCCCCAAATCCGGGATTTTGGGGGCAGAGATGACCATGACCCCCCAAATCCCCGGGATTTTGGGGGAGCACAGGTGACCATGACCCTCCCATATCCCAGGATTTTCGAGGGGTTGTGCCCGTCCCTGCCCCCACCTCCCGGGCCCCTCAGGCCGCGTTTCCCGCCCAGGCCTCGCCCCCTCAGGCCTTGACCCCCTCAGGCCGCTCCCGCCCCTCAGGCCCCGCTACCTGGAGCCGCGCGCGAGGGGCGCTCCCCGGCTGCCGCCGCCGCTTCCCGCTGCCGGTCCCGGTTCTCGATCCCAATTCCTGATCCCAATTCCCGATCCCGATCCTGATCCCGGTTCCGGTCCCGGTCCCGGTCCCGCTCGGGCCCCTCAGCGGCGCCGCTTCCCCTCCGCCACTTCCTGCTTGGCCCCCTCCCCGCCGGGCGCTCGCGCCGCGCTGTTCCCGCCCCAACGCCCTTTCCCATTGACTGAGCTGTCAGTCAATCATCAAAGCGCACACTCTGATTTGCTCACTCAGCTGTCAATCAATGCTGATCTCGGCTATCCGCACTCCCCATTGGCTGAGCAGGACCCGCCCCTCACCGCGGGTGTTGATTGGGGAGCGCGGGTGTCATTCAACTCAACAAGCCCCGCTCATCGCGGCATCCTCGCTTCCTATTGGCTGTCAGTGCTGGCGCATCTCGCTGCTGATTGGTAGAACGCCCTGTCAGTCAATCAATCCCGCCCCACCTCGCTTCTCATTGGTCAGCAACGCGCTGTTTATCAAGCGCGGGTTCCGGCCGCCATTGGCCTCAAGGAGCGTCTGTGGCGGCGGCTCCTCAGCCAGGAGCTCTATTGGAGCACAAAACCGGCCCAGCCCGGGCCTGGAGTGGCTCCAGCCCCTGCTCTCATTCGCTGCCAGTGCTGTCACTCACAGGGGCGTCTGAGGGGTGCGCTCTCACTCCGTCTGCTGCGCATGCGATTGGTGGAGAGCGCTGTCACTCAAGGCTCCTCGCTCTCCTATTGGCTGCAGTGCCGCAAAGCCCGCCAAGCCAATTACCGCTATTCATTGGTCCATAGAGCTGCCACTCTTGCGTGACCACGCCCCTCACATTTCATTGGTCGCCAGGACCACAACATCCGCTGCTGCCGCTCGCTGATTGGCTCATTCAGCGTTCCATCCACAGCCCAGCCCCGCCCCTCGGCCTGGCTGCTAAACAACGCGCGGGGAATGCCGGGAGCTGCTGCAGGAATTCCAGGAATTCCAGTTCTCCCAGCGCAGGGAATTCCCGGAATTCCCGCTCCCAGTGACCCCAGTGCAGAGAAATGCTGAGTTCCAGTTCCTCCAGCCCTGGAATTCCTTTTATTCCCGCAATTCCACAAAATTCCTTGTATTATTCCCATGATTCCAAACAGGTTCCGTTTACTCCCAAGAAATTCCTTCTATTCCCATAATTCCCAAGAAATACCTTCCATTCCCAAGAAATTCCTTCCATTCCCAAGAAACTCCTTTGATTCCCAAGAAACTCAGTTTATTCCCAAAAAATTCTCGCCATTCCCACCAAATTTCATTCCCAAGAAATTCCTGCCATTCCCAAGAAATTCCTTTGATTCCCTCCATTCCCAATAAATTCTCACCATTCCCAAGAAATTTCTCTGATTCCCATAATTCCCAAGAAATTCCTTCCATTCCCAAAAATTCCTTCGATTCCCATAATTCCCAATAAATTCTCACCATTCCCAAGAAATTCCTTTGATTCTCGTAATTCCCAAGAAATTCCTTCCATTCCCAAGAAATTCCTTTGATTCTCAAGAAACTCCTTTCATTCCCAAGAAACTCCTTTCATTCCCAAGAAATTCTCGCCATTCCACCAAATTTCATTCCCAAGAAATTCCTGCCATTCCCAAGAAATTCCATTCCCAATAAATTCCTTTATTCCAAATAAATCCCTTTGATTCCTCCATTCCCAATAAATTCTCACCATTCCCAAGAAATTTGATTCTCATAATTCCCAAGAAATTCCTTCCATTCCCAAGAAATTCCTTTGATTCTCAAGAAACTCCTTCCATTCCCAAGAAATTCCTTTGATTCTCAAGAAACTCCGTTTATTCCCAAGAAATTCCTTTGATTCTCAAGAAACTCCTTTCATTCCCAAGAAACTCCTTTCATTCCCAAGAAATTCTCGCCATTCCCACCAAATTTCATTCCCAAGAAATTCCTGCCATTCCCAAGAAATTCCTTTGATTCTCAAAAACTCCTTCCATTCCCAAGAAATTCCTTTGATTCTCAAGAAACTCCTTTCATTCCCAAGAAACTCTGTTTATTCCCAAGAAATTCCTTTGATTCTCAAGAAACTCCTTTCATTCCCAAGAAACTCCTTTCATTCCCAAGAAATTCTCGCCATTCCCACAAATTTCATTCCCAAGAAATTCCTTTGATTCTCAAGAAACTCCTTCCATTCCCAAGAAATTCCTTTTATTCCCACAACAATAATTCCCACCAAAACTCGTTTCACCTCCTTGAACTCCGCCCGTTTTCCCGGTTCCCGCCGCTCATTTCTTCTCCTCGTCCTTCCTGTCGCGGCTCGCGGTTCTCGCAGCGCCGCCTGCGGCATGCGAGCCCATGGCGTTCGGATGGCCTCGTTGTTGGGATCCACCGGGCAGGTTCTCCAGCACGCTCTGCAGGAACTCCGGGTCCTGCATCACGTCAGTAGTCGTCCTCCTCCTGCGGGAGCGAGGACCGAGGGATTTGGGAAAATTTGGGGGATTTGGGGAAAGTCGGGGGATTTGGGAGAAATTCGGGGGATTTGGGATTGTCAGATCCACAGGAAAATCCAGGGATTTGGGGAAATTCGGGGATTTAGGGAAAATTTAGGGGATTTGGGATCATCCCAAAGAATTTGGGATCATCCCAAAGAATTTAGGACTCGTCCTGGGGGATTTGGGATCATCAGGGTCCACAGGAAAATCCAGGGATTTGGCGAAATTCAGGGGATTTGGGGAAATTCAGGAGTTTGGGGAAATTCGGGGGATTTAGGGAAATTCGAGGATTTGGGGAGATTTGGGGATTTGGGGAAATTCAGGGGGGATTTGGGGGGAAATTCAGGGGGGATTTGGGGAAATTCGAGGATTTGGGAAATTTGGGGAAATTCAGGGGGATTTGGGGAGATTCGAGGATTTGGGGAGATCGGGGGATTTGGGGAAATTCAGGGGGATTTGGGGAAATTCAGGGGATTTGGGGGAAATTTGGGGGATTTGGGGAAATTCAGGAGGATTTGGGGAAATTCGGGGTTTGGGATCATCCTGGGGGATTTGGGATTGTCCAGATCCACAGGAAAATCCAGGGTATTTGGGAAAATCCAGGGATTTGGGATTGTCCCAAAGAATTTGGGATCGTCCTGGGGTATTTGGGATCATCAGGATCCACAGGAAAATCCAGGAGATTTGGGGAAATCCAGGGATTTGGGGAAAATTCAGGGATTTGGGAAAATCAGGGAGATTCGGGATAGTCCCAGGGAGTTTGGGATAATCAGCATCCAGAGGAAAATCCAGGGAATCTGGGAAAATCTGAGGATTTGGGATCATCCCAGGGATTTGGGATTGTCCAGATTCAGGAAGAACCCAGGGGATTTGGGATGGTCCCAAGAATTTGGGATCGTCCTGGGGATTTGGGAATATCAAGATCCACAGGAAAACACAGGGAATTTGGGAGAATCCAGGGATTTGGGATCATCTTGGGAGATTTGGGATGGTCCTGGGGGATTTGGGATCGTCAGGATCCACAGGAAAATCCAGGAATTTGGGATTGTCCAGATCCACAGGAAAATCCAGGGAATTTGGGGCGAATCTGGGGGATTTGGGATGCGTCCCAGGGAATTTAGGATTGTCCCTGGCGGATTTGGAATTGTTGGGATCCACAGGAAAACCCAGGAATTCAGGAAAATCCAGGGAATCTGGGAAAATCCAGAGATTTGGGATCATCCTGGGAATTTAGGGTTGTCCAGATCCACAGGAAAATCCAGGAAATTTGGGAAAATCCAGGGGATTTGGGATTGTCCTGGGGATTTGGGATCGTCCCAGGAGTTTGGGATCATCCCAGAGAATTTGGGATTGTCCAGATCCACAGGAAAACTCAGGAATTCGGGAAAATCCAGGGATTTGGGACTGTCTTGGGAGATTTAGGATTGTCCTGGACCACCCATGGAATTTAGGATTGTCCCCAGGAACTTAGGATCATCCCAGGAATTTAGAATCATCTGGATTCACAGGAAAATTGGTGGGAATGACGAGGATTAGTGGAAATTATGGGAATGATGGGATTTATAGGATGAGATTTATGGTATTTATAGGATGGGAATGGCCGGAATTTATGGGAATGATGGGATGGGATGGGATGGGATGGGATTTAGGGAATGATGGGATTGATGGGATGGGATTTAGGGAATGATGGGATTGATGGAATGGGATTTATGGGATTTATAGGATGGGATTTATTTGATTTATGGGAATGATGGGATGGGATTTAGGGAACGATGGGATTGATGGGATGGGATTTATAAAATGGGATTTACTGGATTTATGGGAATGATGGGATGGGATTTAGGGAATGATGGGAATGATGGGATGGGATTTAGGGAATGATGGGATTGATGGGATGGGATTTATGGGATTTATAGGATGGGATTGATGGGATGAGAACTCTCACCTTGGCGGGCTCGGACGTGTCCATGGCCCGCTGTCGACCTCGGCCGCCTCCGCCTGGGCAAACTCTGCACAACCCAAACCCAGGAATCCAAGGAAACCAAAAATCCATGAAAACCCTGGGATCAGCCAGGCTAAAATTCCGAGCTTTTCCCAAAATTTTGTCCACCTCAGCTTGGGCAAACTTCTGAAAATCCCAAATCCCACCCCAAAATCTCAAGGAAAAAACCATCTTCCAACTCAACCCCTGAGTGAGAATTCCTGTTCTTCCCAAGTTTTTCCCAGGGTTTTCCGGGTTCTTCCCGAGTTTTTCAAGAGTTTTCCCGGGGTTTTTCTGAGATTTTTCCCAAGTTTTTTCCTGAGTCTTTTCCTGAGCTTTTCCTGAGTTTTTCCTAAGTCTTTCTCAGGAGTTTTCTGAGTTTTCCTGAAGATTTTCCCGAGTTTCTCCTGAGGTTTTCTTGGGTTTTCCAGAGTTTTCCTGAGCTTCTCCTGAGTTTTTCCGAAGTCTTTCCCAAGTTTTCCCTGAGCTTTTCCTGAGTTTTTCCTGAGGTTTCCTTGAGCTTTTCCCAAGTTTTCCTGAGGTTTTCTTAGGTTTTCCAGAGTTTCCCGCACTTTTCCCGAGTTTTCCCAAGTTTTCCCTGAGCTTTTCCCAAGTTTTCCCTCAGCTTTTCCCAAGATTTCCGCACTTTTACCAAGTTTTTTCCGATTTTCCCGAACTTCCCTGAGCTTTTTGCAATTTTTCCTGATTTTTCCCTGAGTTTTCCCCACCCTTTCCCGTGTTTTCCCAATTTTCCCTGATTTTTCCCGAGTTTTCCCCACACTTTCCCGTGTTTCCCGGTTTTTCCCGGTTTTTCCCCACCCTTTCCCATGCGCACCGGCGCCCTGCAGCGACATCTGCATGGCGTAGGCGATCTGCTCCTCCTCGCTCATGGAGCTCAGGTCCGGCAGCCCCGCCCGGCCGAACTCCGGCTGCCCCATGGTCATCTTGAGCAGCGCCTCGTCCGACTCTGCGGGACACGGGCATGGTCGGGGTGACCGGAAATAATCCATGGGGTATCCCAGAACTCCATGGAATAACCCAGAAATAATCCATGGGATAGCCCAGAAATTCATGGGATAGCCGGGAATAATCCATGGAACAGCCCAGGAATAATCCATGGGACAACCCAGAAATAATCCATGGGATAACCCAGGAATTCATAGGATAGCCCAGGAATAATCCATGGGATAACCTAGGAATTCATGGGATAGCCGGGAATAATCCATGGGATAACCCAGGAATAATCCATGGGATAACCCAGGAATAATCCATGGGATAACCCAGGAATCCATGGGATAACCCAGGAATAATCCATGGGATAGCCCAGGAATTCATGGGATAGCCCAGGAATAATCCATGGAACAGCCCGGGAATAATCCATGGGATAACCCAGGAATTCATGTAATAACCCAAAAATTCATGGGATAGCCCGGAATAATCCATGGAACAGCCCGGGAATAATCCATGGGATAGCCCAGAAATAGTCCATGGGATAGCCCAGAAATAGTCCATGGGATAACACAGAAATAATCCATGGGATAACACAGAAATAATCCATGGGATAACCCAGGAATTCAAAGGATAACCCAGAAATAATCCATGGAATAACCCAGGAATCCATGGGATACCCGTGAATCAACAAGATAACCCAGGAATAATCCATAGGGTAGCCCAGGAATAATCCATAGAATAATCTGGAAATAATCCATGGAATGTCCCAGGAATCCATGGGATATCTCAGAATGGGTGTCCCCACCCTCCCAGGGAAGGATTTCTCCCAAATGTTCATCCCAAAGCCACCCCACAAATCCCATCCCATCCTATCCAACCCCACAAATCCCCAAATCTCCCCTCACCGTCCCCTCCCAACTGCAAAATGCCGGCCTCCACTGCTGAGGCTGCTGCTGCCTCCGAGCCTAAATCCCATTCCCAATCCCATAAATCCCATTCCCAATCCCATAAATCCCACAAATAACCCCACAAATAACCCCCAGATCCCCCTCACCGTCCCTCCTGCCGTAGCGATCCCGGCCTCCGCAGCCGAGGCCGCAGCCGCCCTGCGCGCCTCCTCCTCCTGCCGCTGCCGCTGCTCATCCATGGACACGCATGGCTCTGGAAAAACAAAATCCAAATTTGGGACAGGGGAAAATCCAGGAATGAGGGCGGGAGGGGCTGAGAACAAAGGGTTTGATGTTGGAAATTCCCAATTCCCAAGAATTTTGGGGTCAGTCTTGGAAGATTTGGGGTTTGTGGGATTCTGATGTTGGAAATTCCCGGGAACTTTGGCGTCGTTGTTGGGAGATTTGGGTCCGTGTATGACAAACCAAGAAATTTGGGTTTTGTGAGATTCCAAAGTTTGAAATCCCCAATCCTATGGAATTTTGGGAATTCCGTGATCCCTACAAGAGCCAGCTCAAGGTTTTATGGGATCCACCCTGAACTCGAAGTCAGAGGTGCCCAGGCCCAGCTTGGATAGGGAATTGCCAGATTTGGGATTTTATGGGATTTTGATGTTGGAGACTCCCAATCCCCTGGGATTTTGGTGCTGGTAACACTGAATTTTGGGAATTTTGGGAATTCTGGGATCCCTACCAGAGCCAGCTCAGGGTTTTATGGGATCCACCCCAAACTCGAAGCCAGAGGCCCCAGACCCAGCAGGGATGGAGACATTGGGACATGAATGGGGAATCGCGAGATTTGCGATCTTATGGGATTTTGGTGCTGAAAACACCAAATTTTTGGGAATTCTGTGATCCCTACCAGCGCCAGCTCGAGGTCAGCACTGGGATCCACCCGAACTCGAAGTCAGAAGCCCCCAGGCCCAGCATGCCCCCTCCCGGCCAGGATGGGGAGCTGATGAGGGCGTCGGCCAGGCTGGGCCCGCGGCACCGTCACCAGGTGCGAGCCGCTGCCGTCCTTGCCGTTGAGCGCCGTGATGAACGCCGTCAGCTTCTCCGTGTTGGCCTCCTGGGAGGGAAAAATGGGATTTGGGAATGGTGGGGAGGGCTGGGAGAGAGGGGTGCTGGGGTTGGGGGTTGGGGGAGGTGAAAGGGGTTTGGGGTTTTGTGGGGTTGGGGTGGCAGGAATGGGTCTGGGAATGGCAAGTGGTAAATTAACACTAGGAAATTTGGGATGGGAATGTGGGAATTCCTGGGATTCGTGCCTAGAATGTGGCAATTCCCAGATTCTCACCTCCTCTCCAAAGTTGATGATGTCCACGTTGACCTTCTCCTTCTTCAGGCGCTTGGCCAACTTCACCAGCTGGGAAAAAATGGGAATGCTCCAGGATCAGCAGGATTCAGACCTGATCCGCTGTGATCCCAGACCCAATCCCACTGTGATCCCAGACCCAATCCTGCTGTGATTCCAGACCCGATCCCGCTGTGATCCCAGACCAAATCCTGCTGTGATCTCAGATCCAATCCCACTATCCCAGACCCGACCCGCTGTGCCCCACTCACATCCTTGTCGCTGTCGTGCACGGGGCTGCCCACGAAAGCGATGATTCTCATCTTGTGGTTCTTGCCCTGCCGGTGCTTCAGCGCCAGCTGCAACAAAATCCCACATTTGGAGACATTCCTGGGATTTGGGGGCCATTCCCAGGATTTGGGGCCATTCCGGGATTTGGGGGCCACTCCCGTTGGATTTTCTGGGATTTAGGTTGGATTTCCTGGGGTTTCTGTGGGATTTCCATGGATTCCCCTTAGATTTCTGTTGGATTTCCGGAATTTCTATGGGATCTTCACAGATTTAAGCCAGAATTCCACAGATTCACACCGAGCTTTAAAACCTCCCCCGTCATTCCCACCACCAAAACCCAAGGAAAACCAAAGCTACAAAACAAATTCCCACACCCACACTCTTTAAAACCTGGAAACCCTGGAATTTTGGGGATTCCCTGGGAACTGGGGAGCAGAACTCACGTGGGCCCACGCGGATGCCGGTGCCGAAGGTGATTTTGCCCTTGGGCTGCACCGTGTGCAACTTGGACAGGATGCGCCCGGTGTCGGGGGTCAGCGTGGTCAGCACCTCGCAGTTACTGCAGGGAGGGAAATTCCTGGAATTCCCTCGGGATCAGGGAGGAATTCCAACCTGGGGTTAACTCAGGGAGCAGCTCCTGGGAATTTGGGAGGAATTTTACGCCGCGGGAGAAGCGAGCAATTGGCAAGTGGTTTGCAATGATTCCCAGCTCCTTTTCCTGGAATTCCCAGGCTGATCCTGGAATTCCCTGGATGATCCCAGAATTCCCAGCTCCTTTTCCTTGAATTCCCAACTTCTTTTCCTGAAATCCCCAGCTCCTTTCCCTGAATTCCTGGAATTCCCAGCTCCCTTTCTCAGCATTTCCAGTACCACACTTGGCCAGGGTGATGAGCCCCATGTTGTTCTCGGGGTTGCTGCAGGCTTTGGAAGATCCTAAAATCCTCCCTCCCATTCCAGACCAATCCAAATCCAACTGCTTATTCCCAGTTATTCCCAACTGCTTTCCAACAATCCCCAGCTCCTTTTCCCGGAATTCCAAGGCTGATCCCAGAATTCCAGCTCCTTTCCCTGGAATTCTCAGCATTCCCGGCTCATTTCCTGGGATTCCTGGAATTCTCTGAATTCCCAGCTCCTTTTCCTGAATTCCCACAATTCCCAGCTCGTTTCCCTGAATTCCTGGAATTCTCAGCTCCTTTTCCCTATGTTCCCAGACTCCCAGCTCCCTTCCCTGAATTCCTGGACTCCTCAGCCCCTTTTCCTGAATTCCTGAAATCCCAGCTCCTTTTCCCTGGAATTCTCAGCATTCCCAGCTCATTTCCTGGGATTCCTGGAATTCTCTGAATCCCCAGCTCCTTTTCCGGCGCTCCCAGCCCGCACTTGGCCAGGGTGATGAGCCCCACGTTGTTCTCAGGGTTGCTGCGGGTTTTGGAGTGGCACACGATGTTCACAGCGTCCTGCTGCGCCTGCAGCCGCGTGAGCAGGAAATCCCCGTTCCGCATGTACTCGCTGTTATCCACGCTGCAATTCCAGGGAGAAACAAAAAGCGGGGATGGCGTGGGGAGACAGTCAGAGAAACCCTGAATTCCTGAGAAACCCAAACTCCTCAGAAAAACCCTGAAATCCCTCAGAGAAACCCAAACTCCCTCAGAGAAACCCCAAATTCTCAGGGGAAAAACACCAGGAGTGGTATGGGGGAGAAGCCCTCAGAGAAATCCCAAACACCCTCAGAGAAACCGAACTCCCTCAAAGAGACCTGAACTCCCTC
>JAKWBO010001541.1:0-12677 GCA_034336685.1 Luscinia luscinia
CAAAATGGCCCAAAATCTCCAGGAATCTGTACAAAAACCATCTACAATCTGCCAAATTACGAAGGATGGATGGGATAGCATCAGGAAAAATCCAGGGAAAATCAGCCTAACAAATTGGCACTAAGAAACAAAAATCCCTCAAAATCCATATGAAAATGGCCAGAAATAGTCCTAAAATCGACACTGAAACAGTCCAAACAGGTCAAAATTCCAAGCATTATTGGGGAAAACATCAGGAAAAATCCAGGGAAAATCAGCCTACCAAATTGGCACTAAGAAACAAAAATCCCTCAAAATCCATATGAAAATGGCCAGAAATAGTCCTAAAATCGACACTGAAACAGCCCAAACCGGTCAAAATTCCAAGCATTATTGGGGAAAACATCAGGAAAAATCCAGCATAAATTGAACCTTAGCAACCCAGGAAAATGCCTAAAAATTCCTACTAAAAACACAGAAATCCTCCAGAAATTGCACCAAAAATGGCCAGAAAAACTCCGAATATCTGCCCCAAAACCCAGGGAGTGACCTGGACTTTCTAAGGGAAAAAGTGGAAAATAACTGGGCAAACTTCCAAAGGAAATGAGACTTTAAATGGCCCAAAACCCCCAAAAATGCAAAAATGGCCCAAAATCTCCAGGAATCTGTACAAAAACCATCTACAATCTGCCAAATTACCAAGGATGGATGGGATAGCATGAGGAAAAATCCAGGGAAAATCAGCCTACCAAATTGGCACTAAGAAACAAAAATCCCTCAAAATCCATATGAAAATGGCCAGAAATAGTCCTAAAATCGACACTGAAACAGTCCAAACCGGTCAAAATTCCAAGCATTATTGGGGAAAACATCAGGAAAAATCCAGCATAAATTGAACCTTAGCAACCCAGGAAATTGCCTAAAAACACCCACTAAGAAAGACAAAAATCCCCAGAAATTGCACAAAGAATGGCCAGAAAAACTCCTAATAACTGGCCCAAAACCCAGGGAGTGACCTGGAATTTCTGAGGAAAAAACTGGAAAAATAACTGGGCAAACTTCCAAAGGAAATGAGACTTTAAATGGCCCAAAATCCCCCAAAAATGCAAAAATGGCCCAAAATCTCCAGGAATCTGTACAAAAACCATCTACAATCTGCCAAATTACCAAGGATCGATGGGATAGCATGAGGAAAAATCCAGGGAAAATCAGCCTACCAAATTGGCACCTAAGAAACAAAAATCCCTCAAAATCCATATGAAAATGGCCAGAAATAGTCCTAAAATCGACACTGAAACAGTCCAAACAGGTCAAAATTCCAAGCATTATTGGGGAAAACATCAGGAAAAAATCCAGGGAAAATCAGCCTAACAAATTGGCACTAAGAAACAAAAATCCCTCAAAATCCATATGAAAATGGCCAGAAATAGTCCTAAAATCGACACTGAAACAGTCCAAACAGGTCAAAATTCCAAGCATTATTGGGGAAAACATCAGGAAAAATCCAGGAAAAGCGAACCTTAGCAACCCAGGAAATCGCCTAAAAATACCCACTAAGAAAGACAAAAATCCCCCAGAAATTGCACAAAGAATGGCCAGAAAAACTCCTAATACATAGCCCAAAACCCAGGGAGTGACCAGGAATTTCTGAGGAAAGAACTGGAAAAATATCTGGGCAAACTTCCAAAGGAAATGAGACTTTAAATGGCCCAAAACCCCCCCCAAAAATGGCCCAAAATCTCCAGGAATCTGTACAAAAACCATCTGCAATGTGCCAAAATACCAAGGATCGATGGGATAGCATGAGGAAAAATCCAGGGATAATCAGCCTAACAAATTGGCACCTAGAAACAAAAATCCCCTCAAAATCCATATGAAAATGGCCAGAAATAGTCCTAAAATCGACACTGAAACAGTCCAAACAGGTCAAAATTCCAAGCATTATTGGGGAAAACATCAGGAAAAAATCCAGGGAAAATCAGCCTACCAAATTGGCACTAAGAAACAAAAATCCCTCAAAATCCATATGAAAATGGCCAGAAATAGTCCTAAAATCGACACTGAAACAGCCCAAACTGGTCAAAATTCCAAGCATTATTGGGGAAAACATCAGGAAAAAATCCAGCATAAATTGAACCTTAGCAACCCAGGAAATTGCCTAAAAACACCCACTAAGAAGGACAAAAATCCCCAGAAATTGCACAAAGAATGGACAGAAAAACTCCTAATAACTGGCCCAAAACCCAGGGAGTGACCTGGAATTTCTGAGGAAAAACTGGAAACATAACTGGGCAAACTTCCAAAGGAAATGAGACTTAAATGGTCAAACCCCCCAAAAAATGCAAAAATGGCCCAAAATCTCCAGGAATCTGTACAAAAACCATCTACAATCTGCCAAATTACGCAAGGATGGATGGGATAGCATCAGGAAAAATCCAGGGAAAATCAGCCTACCAAATTGGCACTAAGAAACAAAAATCCCTCAAAATCCATATGAAAATGGCCAGAAATAGTCCTAAAATCGACACTGAAACAGTCCAAACCGGTCAAAATTCCAAGCATTATTGGGGAAAACATCAGGAAAAATCCAGCATAAATTGAACCTTAGCAACCCAGGAAATTGCCTAAAAATACCCACTAAGAAAGACAAAAATCCCCCAGAAATTGCACAAAGAATGGCCAGAAAAACTCCTAATACCTGGCCCAAAACCCAGGGAGTGACCTGGAATTTCTGAGGAAAGAACTGGAAAATAACTGGGCAAACTTCCAAAGGAAATGAGACTTTAAATGGCCCAAAATCCCCAAAAATGCAAAAATGGCCCAAAATCTCCAGGAATCTGTACAAAAACCATCTACAATCTGCCAAAATACCAAGGATTGATGGGATAGCATCGAGGAAAAATCCAGGGAAAATCAGCCTACCAAATTGGCACTAAGAAACAAAAATCCCTCAAAATCCATATGAAAATGGCCAGAAATAGTCCTAAAATCGACACTGAAACAGCCCAAACCGGTCAAAATTCCAAGCATTATTGGGGAAAACATCAGGAAAAATCCAGCATAAATTGAACCTTAGCAACCCAGGAAAATGCCTAAAAATTCCTACTAAGAAACACAGAAATCCTCCAGAAATTGCACAAAAATGGCCAGAAAAACTCCGAATATCTGCCCCAAAACCCAGGGAGTGACCTGGACTTTCTAAGGAAAAAAGTGGAAAAATAACTGGGCAAACTTCCAAAGGAAATGAGACTTTAAATGGCCCAAAACCCCCAAAAATGCAAAAATGGCCCAAAATCTCCAGGAATCTGTACAAAAACCATCTACAATCTGCCAAATTACCAAGGATGGATGGGATAGCATGAGGAAAAATCCAGGGAAAATCAGCCTACCAAATTGGCACTAAGAAACAAAAATCCCCTCAAAATCCATATGAAAATGGCCAGAAATAGTCCTAAAATCGACACTGAAACAGCCCAAACCGGTCAAAATTCCAAGCATTATTGGGGAAAACATCAGGAAAAATCCAGCATAAATTGAACCTTAGCAACCCAGGAAATTGCCTAAAAACACCCACTAAGAAAGACAAAAATCCCCAGAAATTGCACAAAGAATGGCCAGAAAAACTCCTAATAACTGGCCCAAAACCCAGGGAGTGACCTGGAATTTCTGAGGAAAAAACTGGAAAAATAACTGGGCAAACTTCCAAAGGAAATGAGACTTTAAATGGCCCAAAATCCCCCAAAAATGCAAAAATGGCCCAAAATCTCCAGGAATCTGTACAAAAACCATCTACAATCTGCCAAATTACGCAAGGATCGATGGGATAGCATGAGGAAAAATCCAGGGAAAATCAGCCTACCAAATTGGCACCTAAGAAACAAAAATCCCTCAAAATCCATATGAAAATGGCCAGAAATAGTCCTAAAATCGACACTGAAACAGCCCAAACCGGTCAAAATTCCAAGCATTATTGGGGAAAACATCAGGAAAAAATCCAGCATAAATTGAACCTTAGCAACCCAGGAAATTGCCTAAAAACACCCACTAAGAAAGACAAAAATCCCCAGAAATTGCACAAAGAATGGCCAGAAAAACTCCTAATACACTGGCCCAAAACCCAGGGAGTGACCTGGAATTTCTGAGGAAAAAACTGGAAACATAACTGGGCAAACTTCCAAAGGAAATGAGACTTTAAATGGCCCAAAACCCCCAAAAATGCAAAAATGGCCCAAAATCTCCAGGAATCTGTACAAAAACCATCTACAATCTGCCAAAATACCAAGGATCGATGGGATAGCATCGAGAAAAATCCAGGGAAAATCAGCCTACCAAATTGGCACTAAGAAACAAAAATCCCTCAAAATCCATATGAAAATGGCCAGAAATAGTCCTAAAATCGACACTGAAACAGCCCAAACCGGTCAAAATTCCAAGCATTATTGGGGAAAACATCAGGAAAAAATCCAGCATAAATTGAACCTTAGCAACCCAGGAAAATGCCTAAAAATTCCTACTAAAAAACACAGAAATCCTCCAGAAATTGCACCAAAAATGGCCAGAAAAACTCCGAATATCTGCCCCAAAACCCAGGGAGTGACCTGGACTTTCTAAGGGAAAAAGTGGAAAAATAAGAGGGCAAACTTCCAAAGGAAATGAGACTTTAAATGGCCCAAAACCCCCAAAAGTGCAAAAATGGCCCAAAATCTCCAGGAATCTGTACAAAAACCATCTACAATCTGCCAAATTACGAAGGATGGATGGGATAGCATGAGGAAAATCCAGGGAAAATCAGCCTACCAAATTGGCACTAAGAAACAAAAATCCCTCAAAATCCATATGAAAATGGCCAGAAATAGTCCTAAAATCGACACTGAAACAGTCCAAACCGGTCAAAATTCCAAGCATTATTGGGGAAAACATCAGGAAAAAATCCAGCATAAATTGAACCTTAGCAACCCAGGAAATTGCCTAAAACCACCCACTAAGAAAGACAAAAATCCCCAGAAATTGCACAAAGAATGGCCAGAAAAACTCCTAATAACTGGCCCAAAACCCAGGGAGTGACCTGGAATTGCTGAGGAAAAACTGGAAACATAATTGGGCAAACTTCCAAAGGAAATGAGACTTTAAATGGCCCAAAATCCCCCAAAAATGCAAAAATGGACCAAAATCTCCAGGAATCTGTACAAAACCATCTAAAATCTGCCAAATTACGAAGGATCGATGGGATAGCATGAGGAAAAATCCAGAGAAAATAAGCCTACCAAATTGGCACCTAGAAACAAAAATCCCCTCAAAATCCCTATGAAAATGGCCAGAAATAATCCTAAAATCGACACTGAAACAGCCCAAACCGGTCAAAATTCCAAGCATTATTGGGGAAAACATCAGGAAAAATCCAGGGAAAATCAGCCTAACAAACTGGCACTAAGAAACAAAAATCCCTCAAAATCCATATGAAAATGGCCAGAAATAGTCCTAAAATCGACACTGAAACAGTCCAAACCGGTCAAAATTCCAAGCATTATTGGGGAAAACATCAGGAAAAATCCAGCATAAATTGAACCTTAGCAACCCAGGAAATTGCCTAAAAACACCCACTAAGAAAGACAAAAATCCCCAGAAATTGCACAAAGAATGACCAGAAAAACTCCTAATAACTGGCCCAAAACCCAGGGAGTGACCTGGAATTTCTGAGGAAAAACTGGAAAAATAACTGGGCAAACTTCCAAAGGAAATGAGACTTTAAATGGCCCAAAACCCCCAAAAACTGCAAAAATGGCCCAAAATCTCCAGGAATCTGTACAAAAACCATCTACAATCTGCCAAATTACGAAAGATGGATGGGATAGCATGAGGAAAAATCCAGGGAAAATCAGCCTACCAAATCGGCACCTAGAAACAAAAAATCCCCTCAAAATCCCTATGAAAATGGCCAGAAATAATCCTAAAATCGACACTGAAACAGCCCAAACCGGTCAAAATTCCAAGCATTATTGGGGAAAACATCAGGAAAAAATCCAGGGAAAATCAGCCTAACAAACTGGCACTAAGAAACAAAAAATCCCCTCAAAATCCATATGAAAATGGCCAGAAATAGTCCTAAAATCGACACTGAAACAGTCCAAACCGGTCAAAATTCCAAGCATTATTGGGGAAAACATCAGGAAAAATCCAGCATAAATTGAACCTTAGCAACCCAGGAAATTGCCTAAAACCACCCACTAAGAAAGACAAAAATCCCCCAGAAATTGCACAAAGAATGGCCAGAAAAACTCCTAATAACTGGCCCAAAACCCAGGGAGTGACCTGGAATTTCTGAGGAAAAAACTGGAAAAATAACTGGGCAAACTTCCAAAGGAAATGAGACTTTAAATGGCCCAAAATCCCCCCAAAAAATGCAAAAAATGGCCCAAAATCTCCAGGAATCTGTACAAAAACCATCTACAATCTGCCAAATTACCAAGGATGGATGGGATAGCATGAGGAAAAATCCAGGGAAAATCAGCCTACCAAATTGGCACCTAGAAACAAAAATCCCTCAAAATCCATATGAAAATGGCCAGAAATAGTCCTAAAATCGACACTGAAACAGTCCAAACAGGTCAAAATTCCAAGCATTATTGGGGAAAACATCAGGAAAAAATCCAGGGAAAATCAGCCTACCAAATTGGCACTAACAAACAAAAATCCCTCAAAATCCATATGAAAATGGCCAGAAATAGTCCTAAAATCGACACTGAAACAGTCCAAACCGGTCAAAATTCCAAGCATTATTGGGGAAAACATCCGGAAAATCCAGGAAAAGCGAACCTTAGCAACCCAGGAAATCGCCTAAAAATACCCACTAAGAAAGACAAAAATCCCCAGAAATTGCACAAAGAATGGCCAGAAAAACTCCTAATACATAGCCCAAAACCCAGGGAGTGACCTGGAATTTCTGAGGAAAGAACTGGAAAAATATCTGGGCAAACTTCCAAAGGAAATGAGACTTTAAATGGCCCAAAATCCCCCCAAAAAATGGCCCAAAATCTCCAGGAATCTGTACAAAAACCATCTACAATCTGCCAAAATATCAAGGATTGATGGGATAGCATCCAGAAAAATCCAGGGAAAATTAGCCTACCAAATTGGCACTAAGAAACAAAAATCCCTCAAAATCCATATGAAAATGGCCAGAAATAGTCCTAAAATCGACACTGAAACAGCCCAAACCGGTCAAAATTCCAAGCATTATTGGGGAAAACATCAGGAAAAAATCCAGCATAAATTGAACCTTAGCAACCCAGGAAATTGCCTAAAAATACCTACTAAGAAAGACAGAAATCCTCCAGAAATTGCACCAAAGAATGGCCAGAAAACTCCTAATATCTGGCCCAAAACCCAGGGAGTGACCTGGAATTTCTGAGGAAAAAAGTGGAAAATAACTGGGCAAACTTCCAAAGGAAATGAGACTTTAAATGGCCCAAAACCCCCAAAAACTGCAAAAATGGCCCAAAATCTCCAGGAATCTGTACAAAAACCATCTACAATCTGCCAAATTACTAAGGATGGATGGGATAGCATGAGGAAAAATCCAGGGAAAATCAGCCTACCAAATTGGCACCTAGAAACAAAAAATCCCTCAAAATCCCTATGAAAATGGCCAGAAATAATCCTAAAATCGACACTGAAACAGCCCAAACCGGTCAAAATTCCAAGCATTATTGGGGAAAACATCAGGAAAAATCCAGGGAAAATCAGCCTAACAAACTGGCACTAAGAAACAAAAATCCCCTCAAAATCCATATGAAAATGGCCAGAAATAGTCCTAAAATCGACACTGAAACAGTCCAAACCGGTCAAAATTCCAAGCATTATTGGGGAAAACATCAGGAAAAATCCAGCATAAATTGAACCTTAGCAACCCAGGAAATTGCCTAAAACCACCCACTAAGAAAGACAAAAATCCCCCAGAAATTGCACAAAGAATGGCCAGAAAAACTCCTAATAACTGGCCCAAAACCCAGGGAGTGACCTGGAATTTCTGAGGAAAAAACTGAAAAATAACTGGGCAAACTTCCAAAGGAAATGAGACTTTAAATGGCCCAAAATCCCCCAAAAATGCAAAAATGGCCCAAAATCTCCAGGAATCTGTACAAAAACCATCTACAATCTGCCAAATTACCAAGGATGGATGGGATAGCATGAGGAAAAATCCAGGGAAAATCAGCCTACCAAATTGGCACCTAAGAAACAAAAATCCCCTCAAAATCCATATGAAAATGGCCAGAAATAGTCCTAAAATCGACACTGAAACAGTCCAAACAGGTCAAAATTCCAAGCATTATTGGGGAAAACATCAGGAAAAATCCAGGGAAAATCAGCCTACCAAATTGGCACTAACAAACAAAAATCCCTCAAAATCCATATGAAAATGGCCAGAAATAGTCCTAATATCGACACTGAAACAGTCCAAACCGGTCAAAATTCCAAGCATTATTGGGGAAAACATCCGGAAAAATCCAGGAAAAGCTGAACCTTAGCAACCCAGGAAATCGCCTAAAAATACCCACTAAGAAAGACAAAAATCCCCCAGAAATTGCACAAAGAATGGCCAGAAAAACTCCTAATACATAGCCCAAAAACCCAGGGAGTGACCTGGAATTTCTGAGGAAAGAACTGGAAAATATCTGGGCAAACTTCCAAAGGAAATGAGACTTTAAATGGCCCAAAATCCCCCAAAAATGGCCCAAAATCTCCAGGAATCTGTACAAAAACCATCTACAATCTGCCAAAATATCAAGGATTGATGGGATAGCATCCAGAAAAATCCAGGGAAAATTAGCCTACCAAATTGGCACTAAGAAACAAAAATCCCTCAAAATCCATATGAAAATGGCCAGAAATAGTCCTAAAATCGACACTGAAACAGCCCAAACCGGTCAAAATTCCAAGCATTATTGGGGAAAACATCAGGAAAAATCCAGCATAAATTGAACCTTAGCAACCCAGGAAATTGCCTAAAAATACCTACTAAGAAAGACAGAAATCCTCCAGAAATTGCACAAAGAATGGCCAGAAAACTCCGAATACCTGGCCCAAAACCCAGGGAGTGACCTGGAATTTCTGAGGAAAAAACTGGAAAAATAACTGGGCAAACTTCCAAAGGAAATGAGACTTTAAATGGCCCAAAATCCCCAAAAATGCAAAAATGGCCCAAAATCTCCAGGAATCTGTACAAAAACCATCTACAATCTGCCAAAATACCAAGGATCGATGGGATAGCATGAGGAAAATCCAGGGAAAATCAGCCTACCAAATTGGCACTAAGAAACAAAAATCCCTCAAAATCCATATGAAAATGGCCAGAAATAGTCCTAAAATCGACACTGAAACAGCCCAAACCGGTCAAAATTCCAAGCATTATTGGGGAAAACATCAGGAAAAATCCAGCATAAATTGAACCTTAGCAACCCAGGAAATTGCCTAAAAATACCCACTAAGAAAGACAAAATCCCCAGAAATTGCACAAAGAATGGCCAGAAAACTCCTAATACCTGGCCCAAAACCCAGGGAGTGACCTGGAATTTCTGAGGAAAGAACTGGAAAAATATCTGGGCAAACTTCCAAAGGAAATGAGACTTTAAATGGCCCAAAATCCCCCAAAATGCAAAATGGCCCAAAATCTCCAGGAATCTGTACAAAAACCATCTACAATCTGCCAAATTACCAAGGATGGATGGGATAGCATGAGGAAAATCCAGGGAAAATCAGCCTACCAAATTGGCACTAAGAAACAAAAATCCCTCAAAATCCATATGAAAATGGCCAGAAATAGTCCTAAAATCGACACTGAAACAGTCCAAACAGGTCAAAATTCCAAGCATTATTGGGGAAAACATCAGGAAAAATCCAGGGAAAATCAGCCTAACAAACTGGCACTAAGAAACAAAAAATCCCTCAAAATCCATATGAAAATGGCCAGAAATAGTCCTAAAATCGACACTGAAACAGTCCAAACCGGTCAAAATTCCAAGCATTATTGGGGAAAACATCAGGAAAAATCCAGGATAAAGCGAACCTTAGCAACCCAGGAAATCGCCTAAAAATACCCACTAAGAAAGACAAAAATCCCCCAGAAATTGCACAAAGAATGGCCAGAAAAACTCCTAATACATAGCCCAAAACCCAGGGAGTGACCTGGAATTTCTGAGGAAAAAACTGGAAAATATCTGGGCAAACTTCCAAAGGAAATGAGACTTTAAATGGCCCAAAATCCCCAAAATGCAAAAATGGCCCAAAATCTCCAGGAATCTGTACAAAAACCATCTACAATCTGCCAAAATACCAAGGATTGATGGGATAGCATCGAGGAAAAATCCAGGGAAAATCAGCCTACCAAATTGGCACTAAGAAACAAAAATCCCTCAAAATCCATATGAAAATGGCCAGAAATAGTCCTAAAATCGACACTGAAACAGCCCAAACAGGTCAAAATTCCAAGCATTATTGGGGAAAACATCCGGAAAAATCCAGGAAAAGTGAACCTTAGCAACCCAGGAAATCGCCTAAAAATACCCACTAAGAAAGACAAAATCCCCAGAAATTGCACAAAGAATGGCCAGAAAAACTCCTAATACATAGCCCAAAACCCAGGGAGTGACCTGGAATTTCTGAGGAAAGAACTGGAAAAATATCTGGGCAAACTTCCAAAGGAAATGAGACTATAAATGGCCCAAAATCCCCCAAAAAAATGGCCCAAAATCTCCAGGAATCTGTACAAAAACCATCTACAATCTGCCAAAATACCAAGGATTGATGGGATAGCATGCAGGAAAAATCCAGGGAAAATCAGCCTACCAAATTGGCACTAAGAAACAAAAATCCCTCAAAATCCATATGAAAATGGCCAGAAATAGT
The DNA here is from genome assembly GCA_034336685.1 of Luscinia luscinia. NCBI lineage: Eukaryota > Metazoa > Chordata > Aves > Passeriformes > Muscicapidae > Luscinia > Luscinia luscinia. The sequence goes on from JAKWBO010001541.1 coordinate 10,882, forward strand.
CCTAAAATCGACACTGAAACAGCCCAAACCGGTCAAAATTCCAAGCATTATTGGGGAAAACATCAGGAAAAATCCAGCATAAATTGAACCTTAGCAACCCAGGAAATTGCCTAAAAACACCCACTAAGAAAGACAAAAATCCTCCAGAAATTGCACAAAGAATGGCCAGAAAACTCCTAATACCTGGCCCAAAACCCAGGGAGTGACCTGGAATTTCTGAGGAAAAAACTGAAAAATAACTGGGCAAACTTCCAAAGGAAATGAGACTTTAAATGGCCCAAAATCCCCCAAAAATGCAAAAATGGCCCAAAATCTCCAGGAATCTGTACAAAACCATCTACAATCTGCCAAAATACCAAGGATGGATGGGATAGCATGAGGAAAATCCAGGGAAAATCAGCCTACCAAATTGGCACTAAGAAACAAAAATCCCTCAAAATCCATATGAAAATGGCCAGAAATAGTCCTAAAATCGACACTGAAACAGTCCAAACAGGTCAAAATTCCAAGCATTATTGGGGAAAACATCAGGAAAAATCCAGGGAAAATCAGCCTAACAAATTGGCACTAAGAAACAAAAATCCCTCAAAATCCATATGAAAATGGCCAGAAATAGTCCTAAAATCGACACTGAAACAGTCCAAACCGGTCAAAATTCCAAGCATTATTGGGGAAAACATCAGGAAAAATCCAGCAAAAGCGAACCTTAGCAACCCAGGAAATCGCCTAAAAATACCCACTAAGAAAGACAAAAATCCCCAGAAATTGCACAAAGAATGGCCAGAAAACTCCTAATACATAGCCCAAAACCCAGGGAGTGACCTGGAATTTCTGAGGAAAGAACTGGAAAATATCTGGGCAAACTTCCAAAGGAAATGAGACTTTAAATGGCCCAAAATCCCCAAAGCAAAAATGGCCCAAAATCTCCAGGAATCTGTACAAAAACCATCTACAATCTGCCAAAATACCAAGGATCGATGGGATAGCATCCAGAAAAATCCAGGAAAATCAGCCTACCAAATTGGCACTAAGAAACAAAAATCCCTCAAAATCCATATGAAAATGGCCAGAAATAGTCCTAAAATCGACACTGAAACAGCCCAAACCGGTCAAAATTCCAAGCATTATTGGGGAAAACATCAGGAAAAAATCCAGCATAAATTGAACCTTAGCAACCCAGGAAATTGCCTAAAAATACCTACTAAGAAAGACAGAAATCCTCCAGAAATTGCACCAAAGAATGGCCAGAAAACTCCGAATATCTGGCCCAAAACCCAGGGAGTGACCTGGAATTTCTGAGGAAAAAACTGGAAAAATAACTGGGCAAACTTCCAAAGGAAATGAGACTTTAAATGGCCCAAAATCCCCAAAAATGCAAAAATGGCCCAAAATCTCCAGGAATCTGTACAAAACCATCTACAATCTGCCAAAATACCAAGGATCGATGGGATAGCATGAGGAAAATCCAGGGAAAATCAGCCTACCAAATTGGCACTAAGAAACAAAAATCCCTCAAAATCCATATGAAAATGGCCAGAAATAGTCCTAAAATCGACACTGAAACAGCCCAAACCGGTCAAAATTCCAAGCATTATTGGGGAAAACATCAGGAAAAATCCAGCATAAATTGAACCTTAGCAACCCAGGAAATTGCCTAAAAATACCCACTAAGAAAGACAAAAATCCTCCAGAAATTGCACAAAGAATGGCCAGAAAACTCCTAATACATAGCCCAAAACCCAGGGAGTGACCTGGAATTTCTGAGGAAAGAACTGGAAAATATCTGGGCAAACTTC
>JAKWBO010001542.1:0-12676 GCA_034336685.1 Luscinia luscinia
CTGCCTGCTAAAATTCCAAACAGTTCAGGATGTCTCACACACAATCTGGCAACACTTAGAACCCTGGCTGTTCTTTGAATTCCAAACACCCCCGTTCCCCGTGCCCGGGATCCTTCAGCACCGGCTCCCCTGGACAGCTCCCACTGCCATGGACACCTGGCACCCCCGGCTGGTGGCCAGGGACCAGCTGTGCTCCTGGGCCAAATTTGGCCAAAAGTCATGGAAAAAGGGGACAGGAGCGTGCAAGGTATAATTTGATCTGATCTGCTTTTGTGAGTGGAATTCAGGAGGAGAAATTAGGGAGAAAAATAAAGGAGAGAGCACAAGTCCGAAATCGGATTGAGTGGAAAAATCGAAGAGGGGGAGTACAGGAAACATTGGGAAAGAACTGGGATTCACTGGAACACTGTGGAGGTTTATTTTTACTTTTTTTTCTTAGCTTGGGATTAAATGAATGAGGTGGTATTTTTTGTTTGGACCTACATGTTTATTAGCTCTTATTTATATTATAATTTCACAAACTGTGAGTTTTAGAGTACTTTAAGTGAACAAACTCAAAATGGAGTTTTATTTCTTTTTCTACAAGGCCTTTGAAGGATAAACTGTTCAATTATGAAATGCTACTTAAATTATTTTTACTTTTGACTTAATAACTAATTACTTGTGGCATGCAATGCGGACTTTTTACTCAACTGCACAATATCACTCAAATCCATGAAGAAGAAGGTGAAGAAGAAGGACTAGTCTTCATCTTAAACCTTTTATTTTGCTTTATATATATAATATATATATTATTAAATAATATTATATTATTATTCTAATATATTATTAGAATATATATTCTAAAATTTTAAACTTTAAGTTTTCTAGTATGTGATATTACACACTTTTACTTAAACTACAGACTCATAATCTTAGTTCTGTTATTTAATTTTGGATGTCATCTGCATGGCCTTAGGTCAAATGCAGTGTTCTCCTGGGGGTCAGTGCTTGTTAGCACAAAAAGTCTAAAATTCTCAGTGACCAGAGTTCTAACATGACACAAGTTAGGAACATCATATGGATAGGAGAGGGAAATTATTGAGCAGCTAAGAGGAAACCGGAATATTTTCACAGAATCATGGGATGGTTTGGGTTGGATGGGATCTTAAAGCTCATCTCATCCCATCCCTGCAATGTCAGGGACACCTTCACTGTCCCAGGTGCTCCAGTCCCATTGTCCAGCCTGGAACTGAACATTGCAGGGATCCAGGGGCAGCCAGAGATTCTCTGGCAATTCCATCCCAGGCCCTCCCCACCCTCCCAGGGAACATCCATCCCTGCCCTCCTTCAGTTTAAAACCGAGGTAAAACCTGGGATCATCTTTCCAAAGAATCCCCACAACAAGCTCATCCTCTGCACCCTGCCTGGATTGGACCCTTCCCAGCCCACCCCAGGTCTCATCCCAATCCACTGGGCCTGGGATGCCCATGGAGCAGAGGCTGGCTCTGTGTCAGGACTGCACTCACTCAGCTGCCTGTCCCCTCCTGGCTCTGAAATCTTGATTGGATTCTCATCCATCATTCCCAGGGATCCCTTCAGCACTGCGGAGGTGCCGTTTAGATGGGAGTGGATTCAGTCAAAGTGGCATCAATTCTCAATTTATTTCTTGTTAAAGCCACCAGCTCTGCTCTCGGGGTCCCTCTGGCTCAGGCAGCACTGAGGAGCTCTCCCAGAAGACTGGTGGAAAGTGGGAAAATGGAAAAGCCCGTGGATCACATGCCCTGACCATGGGGTGTAAAAACCACTGAGCCTCACAGTGCATTTCCACCCCTGCTCCTGCTGCAAGCACATGCAGGCACTGTGGGAAAAATCCCATCTCCAATCCAAGTATCCCCTTGGAACTGCCAGAACAACCCCCAGGAATTCCCTTTGGCAAAAAACAACTTCTTGTGGGGTTGCTGTTATCACCCACTTGGATGCATGGAAATAATCCATGGGATTCCAAAGGATTATTGGGAAATCTGCCCTTAAATGTGTACTGAACATCCAAGCTTCCAATAATTTTTATCTTTTTTGAGAGGAAGCAGAGATGCTGGAAGTGAACAAAGGTTTTTGATGCTCTTCACTTCTGGAGGAGGAATAAAATAAAGGTAAATTCTGCAGGTGGAAACTGCTGCTGCTTTAATGTGTCAGAGTAGGGGCCAAGGTGATGAGGAAAGGACATTTCTGGTGGCACTGAAAAGCAGGAGGAAGCATTCATGGATGATATTTGACCATTTCTGATTTAACTTTGGTGTAGCTGTGCTTCTTGTTGGTTTGATTTGGCTTGGTGTCTGCTTTTTATCAGTTCCCCCTTTATTTGATTCACAAACAGAGCTAAGGAGAAGCAATTTTAGAGCAATAAGTCTCTAAAGAGTCAGTCCCTGTGCTTTATTTTTGGTTTTTCCTCTTTAGGAAACACAGGTGACATAAGGAATGGCTAAGAAATTTTCTTTATTTTCATCAGAGTTGATTATAAATGGAAATAAAGCTGTAAAAATGGAAATAAAACTGTTAATTCAGGCTGAAGGATATAAAAATACAAATTAAAGGTGAAGCCACTGAAAAATAAGTGGTTTTCCATGTCCATTTCTGAAATAAAAAAGACTATTGCTAGCAAAAAAAAAAGTTTTATATTTTTTTTATTCTAAGAAATAACTTTAGCTCAACAGCATGCCATTAATTCCAGCAATCATTATTGAAATTCCAAAGTGCTTGAAGGAGCTGTAAGCACTGCTTTTCATCATAAGTTTTCAGCTCTATAATAAGTTTATTTTGCAGGGCACAAAGCCCTGCTTGACACCTGAACTGTGTTTGAATTTCCAGTGCCCTGAACCCTGGCCAGAGGTTGCTGCTGTCACAGGGTCGTTTCCCCGAGCCAGAAAAGCCATTTACAAAAAGTCATTTACAGCTATTTTGTGAAACTTCCTCAGATTTTCCCTCTAATGACCCTTTCCAATTTTTTCCCAAGGCATTTTATCTATTTTCCTCTCTCTTTCAAAGAGGCCTTCACATTATTTTGGGGCCAGCAAATGAATGTGGAACCTTTGTTTGGAAATCCAGCAGGTGATTGTTTTCCCTGCTCCAGAGATCTCCTAATTTAGGCTTTATTCACACATTGATCCTCTTCTTCAACGTCATAAATTTTAATGTAGTTTAACATAGTGAGCTGTCACCAATTTGATTTGCCAGGTCAAAGAGTTCAACCTCCTTTAATCACTGTGTCCAGAGCTCTCTGTAACATTCCAAGAGCTCCTTTTCCTCCTATGGAGTCACAATTTTTGTCTTGATGTTGTCTTGGCTGAAATTATCACAAGTTTCTTTTCAGGGTTTTAAGGAACCAAATAAATAAATTAAATTCCGCCAATTTATCCTAAATTTGATGCTGCACCGACCCTAAAGGTATTCCATATTTCCAATGGGAAAATATTTCCATATTTTTTAGGAGCTGCTGTTAAATATTCTGTTGTGTCCATAATTATTTGGGTTTTTCCTTCTTCCCAGAGATCTCCTTCCTGCAGCTCTGCCAATTCCTGGATTTTTGACTCAAAACCTCTGAAACTAAGACAGAGAATTTCTGTACAAGCAGGAAAAAAAGCAAAAAACCTTGGATATATCCACCCTGCAACACAGGGATTTTTCAGGGAACCTGAAATGGAGTTGCTTGGCCACTGATAAAGATCCAGCTGCATTTATGGATTAATAGAATCATAAATTTGTTAAGGCTGGAAAAGATCATTAAGACCATCAAGTCCAACTATCACCAGCATGCTCATTATTAAACCATGTCCCACGTGCCACATCAACAGGTTTTTTAACACTTCCAGGGATGGTGACTCCATGGCTTCCCTGGGCAGCCCATTCCAATGTTTTGCAACAATTTTTATGATTTTTTTTTTTAAATAACATTTTTAAAATAAATTAAGTGCTCTCCTGGAGCACCTCAAGGCTGTTTCCCCTCCTCGTGCTGCTCGTTACACGAGCATGTTTGTCTTTCCCAAGAATAAATCAACATCAAATTTTGTAAGGTTTTAAAAAAATCCACCACTGAAAATTCACATCCTTCAAAACCCATGTCAGGAGGATGAATTTCACAGAGAATCCACTCATAGACCCTAAAAAATTTAGGGCGAAGCCCTTGTGGAAGCAAACAGCCAAGCTCCCTGTGCTGCTGGCTGCTCTGAGCTTGCATTCTTCATGAGCAAAGCATGGAACAAAATTCAGGATATAATTTCCCAGCTGTCCAACCATATCATTATAAAACAATGTTTTCCTCATTTTTTAAGCAGTCAGATACCCTGGAATTCTGAATCCAAATCAGATTTCTGCGCTATGGAGTCCAAACCCCACCCAGAAGAGCTCAGTCTATCTTCATTAACAAGAAACATTTCTATTGATTTCATTTTGCAATGTTTCATATTCCACATAACAAATCTGTATGGTCACCTAAATGAATTATTGCAACTCAATTTGGAATGATTCCAGGGGGTTATTGTGTTATCCCTAGGATGCCTCAGTCTCTGGGTGTCAAAACTGGTTTTATTTCATGGAATAACATGGGAAAGTTAATCAGAGTAGGTTAAACCTCCCTGGGAGCCAAGGTCACAGAGAGTCTCAGCTGTAAATGGAGAGGTGGCACTATTTATTTATTTCTATTTATTTATTTTTTAGGTATTTATTTTTATTTACTTATTGATGTGCATTTATTTATTTATTTTTTCTCTTGGAAAAATATATTTATGCAAGAGAAAAAGGCGTATTTATTTATTTATTTGTTTATTTATTTATTTATCTATTGGGAAAATATATTTATACAAGAAAAAAAGACATTTTTTGTCTTTTGGGATTTCTTGCCAGTCTCAGTCCTGCTGAAATTCTTGTTGGGTTCTCCAGCAGGAAACTGTTTTTTTTTCCTCCTGCAAACCAATCACCATTAAAAGAGAAGAAGTTGCACCATAATTAGGCTTTTCCCCAAAAATCTCTTAACTTTGGCATTTTTCTCAGATTTTACATCATCTTTGCAGGAGAAAAAATTTATTTTTAAGAGAATGTGCTGTGTTAATGTTCTCTATTTAGAATTTGCCTTTCTTTTTCTGCCCTGTTGACTTTTCCCAAATTTTTCTCCCATGACAGGGCAGTGCTTTGAATTCCTCGAATCAGGAATTGCTGTTTTATCTCCATGTGTGGCGGAGCCCCAGGCAGGAACTGACTGAGAGACTCCAAAGCTGAGTGTTGAGACAGGAGCCAATAATTCTATGAAGAAAAAGAATTGTCCACTCAGGGGACCTGAAGAAATAAATCTGAGGGGGAGATTTTTTCTTTTTATTGTGTCACTGTGTGTGTCAAACATTGAAGGGGTTTGGATGGAGAAGTCAGGAAGCCAAAATGATGGGATTTTGGGAAGGAATTCTGGAGCCTTTTGGGACAGTGGGTCAGATGGAGGAGGGCAGGGCTGAATGGAATTTTGGGAAGGAATTCTGGAGGCATTTGGGCAGTGGGTTCAGATGGAGGAGGGCAGGGCTGGATGGGATTTTGGGAAGGAATCTGAAGCCATTTGGGCAGTGGGTTCAGATGGAGGAGGGCAGGGCTGGATGGGATTTTGGGAAGGAATCTGAAGCCATTTGGGCAGTGGGTTCAGATGGAGGAGGGCAGGGCTGGATGGGATTTTGGGAAGGAATTCTTGGCTGGGTGGGTGTGGAGGGGCTGGGATGGAATTCCCAGAACAGCTGTGGCTGCCCCTGGATCCCTGGCAGTGCCCATGGCCAGATTGAACATTTGGGCTTGGAGATTCCTGGGACAGTGGGAGATGTCCCTGCAAGGGGTGGAAATGGATGAGATTTGGATCAAGGATTTTTTGATCCTTCCAACCCAAACCACCAGGGATTCCATGACATCAGCGGGAGGGGATGGATAGGGCTAAATTTCCCTGGCATGTCCATCCTCCATCCTCTGGGATCATCCTGGCCACTCCTTCCCATTCCCACACCTTGTTCTCTGCAGAGTTTGTTGAACAAAAACCAACAACGTCCTTCTTGTTCCCACTCAGGCGCCGCCTCTGCCAAATCTGCAGCTGCCTTCCCCTCTCCAAAGCCACAGAGTTTTGGGTGACCATCAATAGCTCAGCTGATGACAATAAATAGACACAGAATCCCTGAGCTCCCTGGCAAGCAGAAAGGAGCTGCCTCGTGTCACTGTCACACAACAAATGATTTCCGTTCGCCCCGAGCTTTGACTGAATTTCAATGCCAGGCTTAAAGAATCAGCCTGGGTTCCCCCAGGGGAATTTGGGGCTGTTTCCAGTGGTCAGCAAAAGGAGGGCCCAGACTGTTCATTAATATTTTAAAAAGCCAAACACCGAGATGACACGAGGGATGATGGATTGTCTGTGCTGCCTCTACATCAAAGCGAAACGCTCGTGGAGTTTGGAGCTGAGGATCAGTTACAGGGAAGATCCCAGCAGGGTTTATTGCTCACAGGGATTCTCTCCTGAATGAGGCAGAGAAATGCTCAGAAAGTGTGTTTTATTGTTCTTATCCTCTACAGAAAGTGAGAATTCTTGTTGCAGGTGTTGAGAGCGTGACCAGAAGTCACAAGACTTATGGCTACAAATTATTTTAAGGATTATTAACCAATAAAACTCTGCCAACAGAGATATTTAAATTCCTGAGCCAGCACTAAGATATTTCATCTTATTGACTGCAGTGTGAACTTTCTTAACCAATCATATCACAACACACAAAATTACATTGCTGCACTCTAAAACTTCTCGTTACCTTTATAATTACCTTTATTTTTCCTATATCTTAGACTCTAAAGCTAAACTTAACATGTCTCTGCTTTAAACTACAAATCTACATTCTCATTTCTAACACCTAAGTTTGGGAGCCTTTTCCAAGGTCTCAGATTGAATCCTGTGGTTTTTTTTCTAAGCTTTGGCTTACAGGCCCAATGTTCTGAGAATTCCTTGCATTTTGAATTCCAACAGCAGGGCTGCTGGGATCACAGTTCTTTCCCCCACACTGGATCCTCCACTGGTGCTTTTTTTTCACCCAAGTGTTTCCCTGCTGGACTTTGAACTCTCCAAGGTATCAGCCCTGCCTTAGAGAGCACAAGTTGGGATATTTGGAATTAAATCCTTATAAAGGATTGGAGATCCTCATCCAACAACAACCAGCAGCTGGACCTGAAAACATCACCCAGCTGAAGGCTCAGCCCTTCTGGTCCAAACTTTTCTCTCCATCCCATCTGTGTCAAACATGAATTTTCAGTCTTAAATAGAATCTTGGAATTATTTCCATAACACTTCCTGAAATTTGAATACTTACGACCATAAATATTAATTTTATCATCAAAAAAATTCCCCTCTGTACATTTTTGAGTACAGACACAATCAGGATGTTTTTAATTCCTGTGTAGATTAACCCTGTAAGAGATTTCAGGTTGAAAAACAGAATATTTTCACCATAAAGTGATTCCTTAACCCTAAAAACCTGGATTCCTCCATAAAATGGAATGTATCCTCCGTTTATGCAGAATTCTAGGAAGGTGGAAGAACTTGAGGCTCAAATTAGAGAATTTTTCTGCATGGATTCACCATGGGATCTTCTAGGAAGGAAAATATCAGTGGGAACAGTTTAACATCAAATATTTGTGTCCAAAGCCACAAATTTAGGCAAAAATTGCCTAATTTTCTTTATTAAGAATTGTTTTCTTGTAATCAAGCAGCTATTTTGTCATAATAATATAAAGATTAATTTGTATTAGTCCAAACTCTGAATATTTTGCATATTTTTAACATATTTTTATGATAACATTTTTACAGGGTGAAAATATTTGCTTTAAATTCCTGCAGTGTTCCTGGCAGAATCAGGCACTTCTCCATTTCCTTCTTTAATGAGATAGAGATAGGCAGGCATTAAGAAAAATATTTCAGATTTGGAATGGAATTCATTCCATACAAAAGTTGATGGCTGGAAAACCACAGAATTTTTTTAAGGGCAAAAAAATGACTGAGACTTTGTGGTGAAAATGTTCTGATTTTTCAGCCTGGAATCTCCTACAGGGTTAATCTATACAGGAATTAAAAACATCCTGATTGTGTCTGTACTCAAAAATGTAAAGAGGGGAATTTTTTTGATGATAAAATTAATATTTATGGTCATATTTACTCAAATTTCAGGCAATGTTATGGAAATAATTCCAAGATTCTATTTAAGACTGAAAAATTTATGTTTGACACAGATGGATTTGAAGTTCTTAATGGTCAGTCTGGGAATATTTGAGACTGTGGAAGAAAATTGTGGATGTTGTCACTTTAGTTTGGAGAGGCAACGACCAATTTGTGGCACTAAAATCTCACCTTGACAGCAAAACCACAGGCAAAGAAAATGAAGAAGAAGGAAAGGAAGATTTTTATGTGAAAAATTTGTGCTGTGGGGGGAAATCAGAAGATTGTAAATGAGCTGAATTAAGTCAGCTTGCTTTCCTAATAATAAGTTGGTTTTAAAAAAAAAAAGTGGCAGAAATCAGCAAAGCAAAAACATTTTGGTACCAGGTAGAGACTCAGTGTGGAGAAGGAAATAATGAAGGGGTTGGTTTAGCCTCAGTCAGTTCAAAAAGTCCAAATTTAAAATTATTGGCTCATTTAATAACTCAATCCTGTATGATGCTTATGAAATTTAGCCTTAGTGCCTTTTTAGCATGAAAACCATGAGCCAGGTTTATGTTTTTTTAATATTTCTGTGCATTTCTCAGTTTCTAAAGGACATCCTAGGCAGGATTCCCTTCAGGGCCCCACAGGAAGAGTTTTTGGGGTGTTTTTTATCACTGTGCCCTTTGCATGGAGCAATTTTGGGCCAAATTTCCATCTCCAAACATAAATCCCAACCCAGCAGAAAAGCTCTGTTTCAATGCTAACTTCCTTGATTTTATTTTTTTTTTTTGTTTAATCATGGAAATCTTCATTATGCTTGTTCCACAAGAAGAAGAGAATGATGTGAAATTTCAGTGGGTGGAAAGATGGATGTTTTCATCCCAGCATATTTCCTGAGAAATGGATGGAAAAGCTTCCCAGGGAGGATAAATGACCCAATTAGCAAACATAATGCAAAGGACACTTCTCCAGATTGCAGATGCTGTAATCTGACGGGAAATTCTCCATCTCCAAACAGGGACATGATGGAGCTCTCATTATTCTGCCATCAGAGGAGCTGAAAAATGAAACTGCCCATGCCCAAAATATTCAAAGGATCTCCCAGGCAGCCCATCCTGAATTTCAGATCAATAGGGTTGAATATTTCACCAGCAATCACGCACTTGAAAATCAATGCTGTCAGGGTTGGTAATGCTCTGCTAGAGGGGACTGAAGGCAAACAGTCAGGGATGGGCTGAAAGCTGCTCCAGAAGTTTTGTCTGTTTGAGCAAAAAAAAGAAAACTACTTTACACAGCGATTTAAAAATTCAGAGTTTTGATTTTCTAACCAGAGGAGCAAAGAGAGACACTTCAAAACACAAAGAAGCACAGTTAATTAAATATTTGATGTATGGAGATTTCTCTGGAAAGGAGGTGTACATCTCCATATTGACATTTATTGAGGAAAAAACTTCTCACAGGTGTTCAAATCTTGTTCTGGGTGTTCAAAACTTGCTAAAGGTGTTCAAAACTTGATGTCCTGACCCACTTTTCTTCCCTGTGAGGGTGATGAGGTCCTGGCACAAGTTGCCCAGAGCAGCTGTGGCTCCCTCATCCCTGGAATTGTCCAAAGTTGGTTTTTTCCTTGCATTTTTTCATTTCCTGAGTTTGATTATCTCAATTCCTTTCTCACCTCCAACTCTTTTGTTTGGCCTGGGCCATGACTCTGGTCTGCCAGAGAACAGAGAGCTTAAATATATTAATATCCATTGGGTTCTTTCCCACTAGGAAAAACAATTTTTAATATGTGTCCGTTCATAATATGATCTATTTGAATCCCTGTAGAAAAAAACAGATGGTCTTGATGATTTTGGACCTTGTTGCAGTGATGTTTCTGCTTGCAGAAGTGTAAGAAAATAAAATCAGCCTTTGTTTGCATCTAGATTTACTTGGTATTGAGTTTAAACTACAGAGAACAGTTCATGGAACGATGGAGAGCTGCAGGATTAAGGGGAAAAAAGGGATTAAGGCAAATAAATTTCCTTATAGAAAGGCAAATATAAATTTCCTTATGCCAAGGAAATTGTGCCTTGAACCTCACCTGAGCTGGGAATTTTATTGGCTCTGGTGCTGGAGCCTCATTTCCTCATGGGAAGTGAAAATAATAAAATGAGGAATGGTGCAGGTTCCTGGCATGTGGAATATGATTCTCCACACCCCAAACTGGTGAGTGTCCTTTCTGGAATTATCTTTAGTTTTATTCCAGCCACAGCTCGGGGTGAGGATGGGAAGGGGGATCCTTCTGCCTCCCAGGAAAGCTGAGGATGGAGGTGTTGGATCTGCCTGGAATGATCCCCTTTTCCAAAGTCATGTTGATGTAATAACATTTACAATTTTCTTTCAAGACTTGAAATATTCTTTCTTTCAAAATTTGTCTAAATATTTCTCCTGGTGATAATTCCCTTCCCCCATCCCTGGATCACACCTGCCTTTCCCCAGGGATTTGCTGGTAAACCAAGACATATCAAGATCTCTCCCCTTGTGTCTTTTCTAACTGATAAATTCCTAATTATTTCCAGAATTTCTGCTATTTGTCCTTAATAATTTCCATTTCTATCAGGTTCCCTAAAATTCATTTTAGCCTTGTAACCTCCCAGCAACTCAAACCTTCTTCCATCCAAGTTCATTATCACCACTCTTTGATTAAATTCTTATGGCTCTTTTATAATCTTTATCTGCTTTTGTTACCTAATAACTTCTCCTCCAGCACCTAAAGTGAATGTTTTACTGAAACATGAATAGATGCAGTGACTTAAAATGGAATAAATCAGTCAGCACATCATGGGAGAGGTATTGGATCAGCCTGGAATGATTCCCTTTTCCAAAGCCATGTTGATGTAATAACATTTACAATTTTCTTTCAAGACTTAAATTTTTCTTTCTTTCAAAATTTGTCTAAATGCTCTGCATGAGATTAAGTCAGGCTGATGAGCACAGAGATACCTGAGTCAGGAGGGGAGGAATCCCTGAAGTGATGCATTTGTTATTCTCTGACAAATTTATTAAAAATCCTTCCTAACCATTTCCAACTGTCTGCAATTCCCTCTCCTCTTTGGAATCCTGGGCTGGACCTTGCACTCTCTCCTGCTGGAGGATCTGAAGAGTTTTGTTTTCATCTTGTTTTCATCTCTAGCAGTGACCATTTATTTTCATTTTCACTTGCTACCCTTCTGTACGAAATGACCTTTAATGAATGTGGGACAAATTATTATTTTTAATATTTTTAATATTTGTAATATTTGTAATATTTTAATTTTTAAACTAACCTGCATTACATGAAATCCTTAATCCCTCCTCAACTTTTGAATTGGTCCTTCTTTTCTCCTCCCCACCCTGCACTGTTATTTAGATAACTGAAGAAAGCTTTGTGGTTCTTTCTTACCTTGACAAAATTAAGCTAAATTTGGATTTTTAGTAGCTCTGTCTCCATCCCTGTCCTTCCTGAATTTTGGGATGGAGCTGTCTGGGCTTCTGTCTAGCTTTTCCTTCCTTTCCTGTCTGTGTCAGATTCTTTGTTCACAATTTTTTTTGTGCAATTCCAGTGCTCCCAGAGAGGAGGGTGGTTGGATTTCTCTTTCTTTGGATTTATCTTTCTTTTTTTTTTTTTTTTCTCCTAATGAGAAAAGAAATAATCAATTAGATGATGTTAATTCATGTCACAGAACCATGGAATGGCTTGGGTTGGAAACTGGTAGGAATTAATGGGTAATTATAGTCATCTCTTCATTAAGGATCCTCTGATCTTCTGTGATTCCGTGAAGATCCAAAATTTTTTTAATTTTTTTTTTTTTTGAGAAAAAATGGAAAATCATGACTGAATGCAAATCATCTCCAGCAGCTCCAGATCTGGTAAAACTGCTGTTAGCAAGGTCAAGGAAATCAAGGAATTCAAGTCAAGGAATTCAAGAAATTCCAGGAAGTCAAGGAAATCAAGGAATTCAAGGAATTCAAGAAATTCAAGGAAGAGCTTGCTGGTGCAGAAAAGCTGGGACTGGGGAAAGGAGGAATCATTTAATACAACATTGCTGAATCTGAAAAAAAACCCCAAAAATCTTTCCTCAAAAATCAGGTATTCCCAAAAGGAGCTCTATGGTCAAAAACCTGCTCAAGACATTTCATCCACAAGCCTCAAAACACCTCAAACCCCTTATTTTTTCTAATTAAAAATGAAGAACGAATACATTTTATTTATTTTTGAATAACTTTTGCACTGCTACTGCAGCAGAGGCAGCAAGAGCCAAGAGAGGGTGGATTCTCCTCAAGGGATTTCCTTGGAGGACAAAACCCCAAGAAAACAAATCCTACATCAGGGCATGTCCATGAGGGGAAGAGATTTTGTCCAACTCCTCCTTTCCCCTGGCTTGCAAAAGCCTGACCTGGTTAGACCCAGCTTGGGTGGATTCTACAAGCAGGTGAGGCCTGGGGTGCAAATATTTTGGTTTTTTGCTTTCTGTGTTGCCCAAA
>JAKWBO010001543.1:0-12673 GCA_034336685.1 Luscinia luscinia
TCCAATCCTTTCCAGTTAAACTCACTTCAGCTTCCACTATGGTAAAGTCCTGCGATCCACCTGTCACACCAGCAATAGAAACGGATTCTTCCCCCACATATCTTGATGGAATTATCGTACACTGTGCTCCTGTATCCACTAAAGCTTTATACTTCCGTGGTTTCGATGTGCCAGGCCACCGAATCCACACGGTCCAAAAAACACGGTTCTCCCTCGCCTCACCCTGGCTAGAGGCAGGGCCCCTCTAAGCCTGATTATTCTTCTTTTCCGGGGCATAGGTCTTAGAAGTTCCCTCAAGAGGGTCAGACATGTCATTATCATTATCATGTTTGGCATTTTGACTACGGGAAACAGGAGCAGCTCTCCTTTTGGTGGAACTTCCTCTTTCAATCTTGCCTTCCTTCAGATCACGCACCCGTTGTGCCAGAGCAGCCGTAGGCTTCCATCCATCTCCTCATGTTCTCTCCAGAATCCTGTAAGAAAAACCACAACTCGGCTCGAGGTATACCTCCTCTCCCCATCGGGAAGCGTCTACGTTGGATACCAGGACGTCTAATTTGCACTGCTGAAATTTGGAGGAGGTCCTCCTTAATCTCCTCCCTGAGCCTCTTATGATTTTCCTCTATCTTGTCCTCTAAGTTCTGCAAGCGTGTTTCCACGGCTGCGATTCTGGCATGTGTTGGGCCATGCACAGCATCCGCATAGGCTCGAAGCTTCTTAGCCATATCAAGAACTGTCTCATGTACCTCTTCGCTTCGGTATTGCTAAGGCAGAGGCGTATTCAGATGGCCCGAGTCTCACAAGTTTTCTCCACATCACCGGTGTGCATGGGACCAGGTCGGATTCCTAGTTGTTATATCCTCGAAAAATGATCTCCGCCACTGCCATTTCCCTTAGTCGTTGGATCCCTTGCTCCATGGTTTTCCATCGGGTTTGTTGCATATATAGGTCATCGGCACACAGATATCTTTGTGCCACACTGTCTAAAACCCGTGCCCAGAGGCTTTGAGGTTAGCCTCCCTCATCATTCCCTGATCGATGACAGGATCATGTGACAGGGATCCCAGGTGTCTCGCTTCAGTGCCATCCAGGATGGTAGCCTCGCCTGCAGCATCCCAAAGCCGGACCAGCCAACTAATTATGGACTCATCGGGGTCGTCTCGTATAATCCTTCCTCAGACCACGAAGATCCTTTAGGGAAAGGGACTCATTATTAGTCTCTGATCTCACACTAGTTGTTTTGACTCTTGATTTTTATATCAGGAGGCGTTGAGGTCCTTCTCCTGCATCCTCATCATCATCATCCACAGGCCGATCGGTCTTCTTTGTGCACTTTCCACTTCTGGTGCTAGTAGCCACGGCCATTGGTTGAAGCTTATTATCTAATTTCGCCCCTGTCCTCAAGTCTGGGTGTTTACTACATCCTGAGTCACTGGGATGGTAACTAATCTATCTCCGTGTTCCCTGTCTGCTGTCTGTGGTCCTACACTATCTAACAGGCTACGATAAGCATCGCCAGGGCCCAGCTCACTGCAGTGATCTTTTTTCCTTAGGGTTATCATGGCACTTCTCTTTCAAATATTTTACCACCTCAGCTGGGTTTGAATTTTCTCCTGTGGAAAGTCCCAAACTATAGGATCAGAAAATTCCTTTAACATTTGGCCCAGGTCCTGCCATTTCCCACCATTCAGGACTCTTCACATTTTGCTTTGCTCCTAAATCAGGAGTTACACCAGCCCCTCTAGAAATCTCAGCTCTCATTTTATATAAAACTGTAAAACAGTGTATAAAAGCTTACTAAATTAAACATCAGAAAGATAATCTCTTTAGTGTTCAGGAAACCTGCACATTTTCTAATAAAGATGTAAAAAATTCAGAGGAGACAAAGGAAAGCAAAGGCTGAAAGCCTCCTCCCTTCTCCTCTAACAAACTGAGTGCATATCCATAACCAGGATCCAGAAGATATCCCTGGAACCGATTCCAGCATCTTTATAAAACCTCTTACAAGCCATCGCAACCAAGCCCAGTCCGATAAATATTTTGGTCATTATCCTCTAGTATAAAAACTACAAATAAGGGACAGTACTGGAGCTATTTCGGATAGGAAAATAACCCCAGAGACCAGAGAGGTATTAAAACCTCAAAAACCCTAGTATCCAAAACCACATACCTTCCATCCCAAAAACATTTTAAATCTATACCAATACACAGTTACAAGGTAATAAAGTTTTCCACTTCTCGTGCCCCTATGTTGGGGCGCCAAGATTTGTCCTGGTTTTGGACAAATTTACGGAGATATCTCGCAAAGGAGTCCCCTAGGAAAATAAACCCCAGAACTCCTTCCCTCCCACTACCGGGGTTCGGGAAGAACTTCCTCCGAGGGAAAAAGTGGAAAAACTTGTTTATTTTAACAAAACACTTCCCAGCACCAGGAAAGAACAATCCCCAGATGACACAAAACGTTTTCACCAAGGTGGTGAGGATGGACGAGCTCGGTCAGTCCCTGCTGGGAAGGGTGCAAAGCTTCTTTGGCAGGCTTCGAGACGCAGTCTCTGCTGTTCAAAATGCCTCCATCCGGTAGGTGCAGATCTTCGGGATGAGGGAAGAAGGAGAGAAAGAGGAGCAGCTGGGGGCAGGAGAAGCTGGGGCAAAAGCTAGGGGTGAAGCGGCAGCCAAAGCGGCAAAAGCAGCAGCAAAGCAGCAGCACCAGTCCAGCAGCCAAAGCAGCAGGCAGCCGCAGCAGCCCAGCAGCTGGGGGCACGCCGGGGCGGGGGAGGAAGGGCCAAGGCGGCAGCAGCTCCGTGCAGATGGGGGGGAAGGGCAGGTAGAAGAGTAGACATAACACTAACCCAGGACATTATGGTATGCTTTCAAGAAGCAGAGACAATTGCTATGGTAGAGAGGTTTTAAAAGAATAGTGCGCATGCCATGCATGTTTGGCACTAGCAAAACTTTCCAGCAGAGTTCTCTGTGAGAGGGGTAGACGGCACTTTACCTCCCTTAGAGAGAAATCGCTACTTCGTACAAAGCGCGATTAATGAACCCACTCTGCACTGAGGTGCTCTGCACAGAATACCGGTTTTCAAGGACTAGTGGTATGAATCAGGATATCCCAGAACCAGCTTTGCTACAACATAGTTATTCGTCGCGCAGATTTCTGTGGTAGATATCCGTGATACCGAGAAGTCCTTTCTATGTGTAGTGCAAAGTGAGATCTGTGGTGTACTCTGCACGCTTTCGCTTTTGGGGCACTACAGTGCCCATCGCTATGAACTGTTTAAAGAGTGTATGGTATGCTTTCAAGAAGCAGAGAACATTGCTATGGTAGAGAGTTTTTAGAAGAACAGTGCACATGCCATGCGTGTTGTGGCAGTAGCAAAACTTCCCAGCAGAATGCTTTGTGAGAGGGGTAGACGGCACTTCACCTCCCATAGAGTGAAATCGCTTCTTGCTACAAAACCGCGATTAAGGAAACCACACTGCACTGAGGTGCTCTGCACAGAATACCGGTTGTCAGGGACTAGTGGTATGAAGCAGGATATCCCAGAACCAGCTTAGCTACAACATAGTTATTCGTCGTGCAGATTTCTGTGCTAGATATCAGTGATGCAGAGAAGTCCTTTCTAGGTGCAGTGCAAAGTGAGATCTCTGATGTGCTGTGCAGGCTTTCGCTTTAGATGAACTGCAGTATTTTTCGTCTCTGCATAGTTGAAGGAGTGTATGGTATGCTTTCGAGAGACAGAGAATATTGCTATGGTACAGACGTTTTAGAAGAAAAGTGCACATGCCAGGCGTGTTTTGGCAGTAGTAAAACATCCCAGCAGAGTGCTCTGTGAGAGGGTTTGACGGCACTTCACCTCCCTTAGAGAGAAATCGCCGCTTGGTACAAAGCATGATTAAGGAAACCACACTGCACTGAGGTGCTCTGCACAGAATACCGGTTGTCAGGGACTAGTGGTATGAAGCAGGATATGCCAGAACAAGCTTTTCTGCAATATAGTTATTCGTCGCGCATATTTCTGTGCTACATATCCCTGATGCAAAGAATTCGTTTCAAGGTGGAGTGCAAAGTGAGAACTGTGGTGTGCTCTGCACGCTTTCACTGTAGGTGCATTGCAGTGCTCTTCGCTATGCATTGTTTAAAGAGTGAATGGCATGCTTTCAGGGAGCAGAGAATATTGCTATGTTAGAGAGGGTTTAGAAGAAACTGCACATGCCTACCGTGTTTTGGCAGTACCACAACATCCCAGCAGAGTTCTCTGTGAGAGGGTTAGATGGCACTTCTCCTCCCTTAGAGAGACATCGCTTCTTGCTACAAAGCGCCATTAAGGAAACAACACTGCACTGAGGTGCTCTGCACAGAATACGGGTTGTCAGGGACTAGTGGTATGACGCAGGATATACCAGAACCAGATTTGCTACAACATAGTTATTCGTCGTGCAGATTTCTGTGCTAGATATCAGTGATGCAGAGAAGTAATTTCTAGGTGTAGTGCAAAGTGAGATCTGTGGTGTGCTCTGCACTCTTTCGCTTTTGGTGCACTACAGTGCTCATCGCTATGCACTGTTTAAAGTGTGTATGGTATGCTTTCAAGAAGCAGAGAATATTGCTATGGTAGAGAGTTTTTAGAAGAACAGTGCACATGCCATGCGTGTTTTGGCAGTAGCAAAACTTCCCAGCAGAATGTTTTTGAGAGGTAGACGGCACTTCACCTCCCTTAGCCAGAAATCGCTTCTTGCTGCAAAACCGCGATTAAGGAATCTACATCGCACTGAGGTGCTCTGCACAGAATACTGGTTGTCAGGTAATAGTGGTATGAAGCAGGATATGCCAGAACCAGCTTTTCACAACATAGTTATTCGTCGTGCAGATTTCTTGGTAGATATCAGTGATGCAGAGAAGCCATTTCTAGGTGTAGTGCAAAGTGAGATCTGTGGTGTGCTGTGCACACTTTCGCTTTAGCTTTAGGTGCACTGCCAGTGCTCTTCTCTATGCATAGTTGGAAGAGAGTGTATGGTATGCTTTCAAGAAGCAGAGAATATTGCTATGGTAGAGAGGTTTTACGAAGAAAGTGCACATGCCAGGCATGTTTGGCAGTAGCAGAACTTCCCAGCAGAGTGTTCTCTGAGAGGGAGTAGACGGCACTTCACCTCCCTCAGAGTGAAATCGCTTCTTGCTACAAAGCGCCATTAAGGAAACCACACTGCACTGAGGTGCTCTGCACAGAATACCGGTTCTCAGGGACTAGAGGTATGAAGCAGGATATGCCAGAACCAGCTTTGCTACAACATAGTTTTCGTCATGCAGATTTCTGTGGTAGATATCCGTGCTGCAGAGAAGCCATTTCCAGGTGTAGTGCAAAGTGAGATCTGTGGTGTGCTGTGCACACTTTCGCTTTAGCTTTAGGTGCACTGCAGTGCTCATCGCTATGCATTGTTGCAAGAATTTATTGTATGCTTTCAAGAAGAAGAGAATATTGCTATGGAAGAGAAGTTTAGAAAAAGTGCACATGCCAGGCGTGTTTTGGCAGTAGCAAAACTTCCCAGCAGAGTGTTCTGTGAGAGGGGTAGATGGCACTTCACCTCCCTTAGACAGAAATCGCTTCTTGCTGCAAACGGCGATCCAGGAAACCACACTGCACTGAGGTGCTCTGCACAGAATACTGGTTGTCAGAAACTAGAGGAATGAAGCAGGATATGCCAGAACCAGATTTGCCATAACATAGTTATTCGTCGTGCAGATTTCTATGGTAGATACCTATGATGCGGGGAAGTCATTTCTAGGTTTAGTGCAAAGTGAGATGTGTGGTGTGCTCTGCACGCTTTCGCATTAGTTGCACTGCAGTGCTCTTCGCTATGCACTGTTTAAAGTGTGTATGGTATGCTTTCAAGAAGCAGAGACTATTGCTATGGTAGAGACATTTTAGAAGAAAGTGCGCAAGCCAGGCATGTTTTGGCAGTGGCAAAACTTCCCAGCAGTGTGTTCTGTGAGAGGGGTAGACGACACTTCACCTCCCTTAGACAGAAATCGCTTCTTGGTACAAAGCGCGATTAAGGAAACCACACTGCACTGAGGTGCTCTGCACAGAACACCGGTTGTCAGGGACTAGTGGTATGAAGTAGGATATGCCAGAACCAGCTTTGCTGCAACATAGTTATTCATCGCGCATATTTCTGTGCTAGATATTTGTGATGCAGAGAAGATCTTTTTAGGTGCAGTGCAAAGTGAGACCTGTGGTGTGCTCTGCACGCTCTCACTGTAGGTTCATTGCAGTGCTCTTCGCTATGCATTGTTTAAAGAGTGAATGGCATGCTTTCAAGTCGCAGAGAATATTGCTATGCTAGGGAGGGTTTAGAAGAAAAGTGCACATGCCAACCGTGTTTTGGCAGTAGCAAAACATCCCAGCAGAGTTCTCTGTGAGAGGGTTAGACGGCACTTCTCCTCCCTTAGAGAGACATCGCTGCTCGGTACAAAGCGCGATTAAGGAAACCACAGTGCACTGAGGTGCTCTGCACAGAATACCGGTTCTCAGGGACTAGTGGTATGAAGCAGGATATCCCAGAACCAGATTTGCTACAACATAGTTATTCGTCGTGCAGATTTCGTGGAAGATATTCTGCAGAAAAATACCTCCAGGTGTAGTGCAAAGGGAAGTCATTTTTCTGTGTAGTGCAAAGGGAGATCTGTGGTGTGCTGTGCACGCTTTCGCTTTAGGTGAGCTGGTGTTCTCTACGCTATGCATTGTTGAAAGAGTGTATGGTATGCTTTCAAGAAGAAGAGAATATTGCTATGGTAGAGAGGTTTTAGAAGAAAAGTGCACACGCCAGCCGTGTTATGGCAGTAGCAAAACTTCCCAGCAGAGTGCTCTGTGAGAGGGGTAGACGGAACTTCTCCTCCGTTAGAGAGACATCACTGCTTGGTACAAAGCTCTTTCAAGGAAACTGCACTGCACTCAGATGCTCTACGCGGAATACCGGTTGTCAGGGACTAGTGGTATGAAGCAGGATATGCCAGAACCAGCTTTGCTGCAACATATTTATTCGTCGCGCTGATTTCTGTGCTAGATCTTTGTAACGCAGAGAAGTCCTTTCTTGGTGTAGTTCAAAGTGAGATCTGTGGAGCGCTCTGCACGCTTTCGCTTTAGCTGCACTGCAGTGCACTTCGCTATGCATATTTGAAAGAGAGTATGGTATGCTTTCAGAAAGCAGAGAATATTGCTGTGGTAGCGAGCTTTTAGAAGAAAAGTGCACATGCCAGGCGTGTTTTGTCAGTAGGAAAACTTCCCCGCAGAGTCCTCTATGAGAGGGGGTAGACGGCACTTCACCTCCCTCAGACAGAAATCGCTGCTTGCTACAAACCGCGATTAGGGAAACCACACTGCACTGAGGTTCTCTGCACAGAATACCGGTTGTCAGGGACTAGTGGTATGAAGCCGGATATGCCAGAACCAGCTTTGCTACAACATAGTTATTTGTCACGCAGATTTCTGTGGTAGATATCCTTGATGCAGTGAAGTCATTTTTCTGTGTAGTGCAAAGGGAGATCTGTGGCGTCCTGTGCACACTTTCACTTTAGGAGCGCTGCAGTGCCCTTCGCTATGCATAGTTGAAAGAGTGTATGGTATGCTTTCAAAGAGCAGAGAATGTTGCTATGGTAGGAGGTTTTATGAAGAAAAGTGCACATGCCAGGCTTGTTTGGCAGTAGCAGAACTTCCCAGCAGAGTGTTCTGTGAGAGGGGTAGACGGCACTTCACCTCCCTCAGCCTGAAATCGCTTCTTGCTACAAACCGCCATTAAGGAAACCACACTGCAATGAGGTGCTCTGCACAGAATACCGGGTTGGTAAGGGACTAGTGGTATGAAGCAGGATATGGCAGAACCAGATTAGCTACAACATAGTTATTCGTCGTGCAGATTTCTGTGCTAGATATCAGTGATGCAGAGAAGCCATTTCTAGATGTAGTGCAAAGTGAGATCTGTGGTGTGCTGTGCACGCTTTCGCTTTAGCATTAGGTGCACTGCAGTGCTCTTCGCTATGCATAGTGGAAAGAGTGTATGGTATGATTTCAAGAAGCAGAGAATATTGCTATGGTAGAGAGGTTTTAGAAGAAAAGTGCACATGCCAGGCGTGTTTTGGCAGTAGCAAAACTTCCCAGCAGAGTTTCTGTGAGAGGGTAGACGGCACTTCACCTCCCTCAGCCTGAAATCGCTTCTTGCTACAAACCGCCATTAAGGAAACCCACTGCACTGAGGTGCTCTGCACAGAATACCGGTTGTCAGGGACTAGTGGTATGAAGCAGGATATGCCAGAACCAGATTAGCTGCAACATAGTTATTCGTCGTGCAGATTTCTTTGGTAGATATCAGTGATGCAGAGAAGCCATTTCTAGGTGTAGCGCAGAGCGAGATCTGTGGTGTGCTGTGCACACTTTCGCTTTAGGTGCACTGCAGTGCTCTTCAATATGCATAGTGGAAAGAGTGTATGGTATACTTTCAAGAAGCAGAGAATATTGCTATGGTCGAGAGGTTATAGGAGAAAAGTGCATATGCCAGACGTGTTTTGGCAGTAGAAAAAGTTCCCAGCAGATTGCTCTGTGAGAGGGGTTGACGGCACTTCACCTCCCTCAGCCTGAAATCGCTTCTTGCTACAAACCGCCATTCAGGAAACCACACTGCACTGAGATGCTCTGCACAGAATACCGGTTGTCAGGGACTAGTGGTATGAAGCAGAATATGCCAGAACCAGCTTTGCTACAACATAGCTATTCGTCGCGCAAATTTCTGTGCTAGATATCCGTGATTCAGAAAAGTCATTTCTAGATGTAGCGCAAAGTGGCATCTTTGGTGTCCTGCGCACGCTTTCGCTTTAGCTTTAGGTTTGCTGCAGTGCCCTTCGCTATGCATAGTTGAAAGAGTTTATGGAATGCTTTCAAGAAGCAAAGAATATTGCTATGGTAGAGAGGTTTTTGTATTAGAAGAAAAGTGCACATGCAAGGTGTATTTTGACAGTAGTAAAACTTCCCAGCAGAGTGCTCTGTGAGAGGGGTAGACGGCATTTCAACTCCTCAGCCTGAAATCGCTTCTTGCTACAAACCGCAATTAAGGAAACCACACTGCACTGAGGTGCTCTGCACAGAATACTGGTTGTCAGGGACTAGTGGTATGAAGCAGGATATGCCAGAACCAGCTTAGCTACAACATAGTTATTCGTCATGCAGATTTCTGTGCTAGATATCAGTGATGCAGGGTAAAGCCATTTCTGGGTGTAGTGCAAATGAGATCTGTGGTGTGCTGTGCACGCTTTCGCTTTCACTTTAGGTGCACTGCAGTGATATTCTCTAGGCATAGTTGAAAGAGTGAATGGTATGCTTTCAAGGAGCAGAGAATATTGCTATGGTAGAGTGGTTTTAGTTTCAGAAGAAAAGCGCACATGCCAGGCGTTTTTTGGCAGTAGAAAAACTTCCCAGCAGAGTGCTTTTGAGATGGGAAGACAGCACTTCACCTGCTTTAGAGTGAAATCTCTTCTTGGTACAAAGTGCGATTAAGGAAACCACACTGCACTGAGGTGCTCTGCACAGAATACTGGTTGTCAGGGACTAGTGGTATGAAGCAGGATATGCCAGAACCAGATTTGCTACAACATAGTTATTCGTCGTGCAGATTTCTGTGCTAGATATCAGTGATGCAGGGAAGCCATTTCTAGGTGTAGTGCAAAGTGAGATCTGTGGTGTGCTGTGCACGCTCGCTTTAGCTTTTGGTGCACTGCAGTGCTCTTCGCTATGCATAGTTGAAAGAGTGCATGGTATGATTTCAAGAAGCAGAGAATATTGCTATAGTAGAGAGGTTTTAGTTTTAGACGAAAAGTCCACTTTCCAGGCCTGCTTTGGCAGTAGAAAAAGTTCCCAGCAGGGTGCTCTGTGAGAGGGGTACACGGAACTGCATTTCCCTTGGAGAGAAATCTCTGATTTGTACACAGCGCGATTAAGGAAAGGACACTGCACTGAGGTGCTCTTCACAGAATACTGGTTTTCAGGGACTAGTGGTATGAAGCAGGATATGCCAGAACCAGCTTTGCAGCAACATAGTTATTCGTCGCAGCAGATTTTTTTGGTACATATCTGTCCTGGGTTAGCGTTATGACAGCTTCTCTCCTGCCCCCCGCCCCATCTGTCCGCACAGAGCTGCTGCCGCCGTGGCCGTTCCTCCTCGCCCTGCTGGCCGCGAGCCCCTGGGCTGCTGGGGCTGCTGCTACTTGCTTTTGCTGCTGCTTTTGCCGCTTTGGCTGCCGCTTCCTCCCTAGCTTTTTCCCCAGCTTCTCCTGCCCCCAGCTGCTCCTCTTTCTCTCTCCCTATCTTCCCCCTCATCCCGAAGTTCTGCACCGGCTCCGGACTGAGAGATCTGAACATCAGAGACTGCCTCTGGAAGCCTGCCAAAGAAGCTTTGCACCCTTCCCAGCAGGGACTGACCGAGCTCGTCCATCCTCACTCACCTTGGTGAAAACATTTTGTGCCATCTGGGAATTGTTCTTTCTTGGTGCTGGGAAGTGTTTTTTTCTGTGTGTTTGTTAAAATAAACAAGTTTTTTCCACTTTTTTCCCTCGGAGGAAGTTCTTCCCGAACCCGGTAGTGGGAGGGGGAAGGAGTTCTGGGGGTTTATTTTCCTAGGGGGACTCCTTTGCAAGATATCTCCCGTAAATTTCTCCAAAACCAGGACAGAAGTAGCTTTGCAACAACATAGTTATCTGTCGCGCAGATTTCTGTGGTAGATATCAGTGATGCAGAGAAGCCATTTCTATGTGTAGTGCAAAGTGAGATCTGCGGTGTGCTGTGCACGCTTTCGCTTTAGCTTTAGGTGCACTGCAGTGCTCTTCGCTATGCATAGTTGAAAGAGTGTATGGGATGCTTTCAAGAAGCAGGGAATATTGCTATGGTAGAGAGGTTTTAGAAGAAAAGTGCACATGCCAGGCATGTTTGGGCAGTAGCAAAACTTCCCAGCAGAGTGCTCTTTGAGAGGGGTAGACGGCACTTCACCTCCCTTAGAGAGAAATAGCTGCTTGGTACAAAGCACGATAAAGGAAACCACACTGAACTGAGGTGCTCTGCACAGAATACCGGTTGTCAGGGACTAGTGGTATGAAGCAGGATATGCCAGAACCAGCTTTTCTACAACATAGTTATTCGTCGCGCAGATTTCTGTGGTAGATATCCGTGATGCAGAGAAGTCACTTCTAGGTGTAGTGCAAAGTGAGATCTGTGGTGTGCTGTGCACGCGTTCGCTTTAGCTGTAGGTGCCCTGTAGTGCCCTTCGCTATGCGTAGTTGAAAGTGTGTATGGTATGCTTTCAAGGAGCAGAGAATATTGCTATGGTAGAGTGGTTTTAGAAGAAAAGTGCACATTCCAGGCGTGTTTTGGCAGTAGCAGAACTTCCCAGCAGAGTGTTCTGTGAGAGGGGTAGACGGCACTTCACCTCCCTCAGCCAGAAATCGCTTCTTGCTACAAAACCGCCATTAAGGAAACCACACTGCACTGAGGTGCTCTGCACCGAATACCGGTTCTCAGGGACCAGTGGTATGAAGCAGGATATGCCAGAACCAGCTTTGCTACAACATAGTTATTCATCACACAGATTTCTGTGCTAGATATCCTTGATGCAGCGAAGTCATTTCTATGTGTAGTGCAAAGTGAGATCTGTGGTGTGCTGTGCACATTTTTTGGCACTAAGAAACGAAAAATCCTTTCGAATCCATGTGAAAATGGCCAGAAATAGTTTTAAAATCAACACCGAAACATCCCAAACCTTTCAAAATTCCAAGCATTATTGGGGAAAACATCAGGAAAAAAAATCCAGCATAAAAGTGAACCTTAGCAGCCCAGGAAAATTCCTTAAAATTCCCACTAAGAAACACAGAAATCCCCCTAGCAATTACACCAAAAATGGCCAGAAAAACACCTAACATCTGCACTAAAAAACCATACATGGCCCCAAAATCCAGTGAGATTCCCGGAATTTCTGAGGGAAAAATGCTGAAGTGTGCGGACAAAATATCCAGAGGAAATGTGACTTAAAATTGCCCAAAAGCCTGGAAATCACACGAACAATGGCCCAAAGATTCCTGAAATCTATACTAAAGCACCTAAACTCTGCCAAAGCTCCAAAAACTGCTGGGAAAAGCATCCGGAAAAATCCAGGGAAAATTGAGCCTAAAAAAGCAGAAAAGTCCCCTGACAATTGGCACTAAAAAAGGAAAAATCCCCTAAGAATCCTAGGGAAAATGGGCCAAACATTGCCAAAAGTTGCACTGGAACAGCCCCAAGCTTGCAAACTTCCAGGCATTACTGGGGAAAACATCTGGAAAAACCCAGGAAAAACTCTGCCTTTAAAACAGGAAAAATCCTATAGAATTCGCACTGAGAAAAAGCAAAAACCCAGGAAAAGTGAACCTTAGCAACCCAGAAAAATGTCTAAAAATTCCCACTAAAAAACACCGAAATCCCCCAGAAATTGCACCAAAAATGGCCAGAAAAACTTCTAATATCTGCACTAAAAAACTAACCATGGCCTCAAAACCCAGTGAGTGTCCAGGGATTTCCAAGGAAAAAACTGGAAAAATAAACTGGGCAGACTTTTAAAGGAAATGAGACTTAAAATGGCCCAAAACCAACTAAAATGGCAC
>JAKWBO010001544.1:0-12660 GCA_034336685.1 Luscinia luscinia
TTCGCGCCCGCCAGCGGGTAGACCTGCTGCCGCTAGCCGGTCTCGGCCTTTCACAAAGCGCCGCGGGTAGACCTGGTGCCGCTAGCCGGTCTCGGCCTTCGCGCCCCGCCGCGGGTAGACCTGTTGCCGCTAGCCGGTCTTACACTTTCGCGAGCGCCGCGGGTAGACCTGTTGCCGCTAGCCGGTCTTACACTTCAGCGCCGCTGGGTAGACCTGGTGCCGCTAGCCGGTCTCTGCCTCGCGCGGCCTGCGGGGTAGACCTATTGCCGCTAGCCGGTCTCTGCCTTCGCGCCGGCCTGCGGGTAGACCTGTTGCCGCTAGCCGGTCTCGGCCTTTCGCGCCCCGCCGCGGTAGACCTGCTGTCGCTAGCCGGTCTACACTTTCGCGCAAGGCACGCGGGTAGACCTGTTGCCGCTAGCCGGTCTCTGCCTTTCGCGCCGGCCTGCGGGGTAGACCTGGTGCCGCTAGCCGGCTCTCGCCTCGCGCCCTGCCGCGGGTAGACCTGTTGCCGCTAGCCGGTCTTACACTTTCGCACGGCGCCGCGGGTAGACCTGTTGCCGCTAGCCGGTCTCTGCCTTCGCGCCGCCCGCGGGGTAGACCTGGTGCCGCTAGCCGGTCTCGGCTCTCGCCCGCCGCGGGGTAGACCTGTTGCCGCTAGCCGGTCTTACACTTTCGCACCGCTGGGGTAGACCTGTTGCCGCTAGCCGGTCTGCCTTCGCGCCGGACTCGCGGGTAGACCTGGTGCCGCTAGCCGGTCTCGGCTGCGCTCGCCGCGGGTAGACCTGGTGCCGCTAGCCGGTCTCGGCTCTGCAGCGCCGCGGGTAGACCTGGTGCCGCTAGCCGGTCTCGGCTCTACGCCGCTGGGTAGACCTGCTGCCGCTAGCCGGTCTCGGCTTCACGCTCGCCGCTGGGTAGACCTGGTGCCGCCCGCCTCGCGCCTCTATGACCTACCCTTAAGCGGGAATGCCGGCGGACACCAGGTCTACCCCTTAATCGGGAATGCAGGCGGACAACAGGTCTACCCCTTAATCAAGAATGCAGGCGACAACAGGTCTACCCCTTAAGCCGGAATGCAGGCGGACAACAGGTCTACCCCTTAGCTGGAATGCCGGGGCGGACACCAGGTCTACCCCTTGCTGGAATGCAGGCGACACCAGGTCTACCCCTTAATCGGGAAGGCAGGCGGACAACAGGTCTACCCCTTAATCGGGAATGCAGGCGGACAACAGGTCTACCCCTTAGCCGGGAATGCAGGCGGACAACAGGTCTACCCCTTAAGCGGGAAGGCAGGCGGACAACAGGTCTACCCCTTAAGCCGGAATGCCGGGCGGACAACAGGTCTACCCCTTGCCGGAATGCCGGGCGACACCAGGTCTACCCCTTCATCGGGAATGCCAGGCGACACCAGGTCTACCCCTTAATCGGGAATGCAGGCGGACACCAGGTCTACCCCTTAATCAAGAATGCAGGCGGACAACAGGTCTACCCCTTTAGCGGGAATGCCGGCGGACACCAGGTCTACCCCTAATCGGGAATACGGGCGGACAACAGGTCTACCCCTTAAGCCGGAATGCCGGGCGGACAACAGGTCTACCCCTTAATCGGGAATGCAGGCGACAACAGGTCTACCCCTAATCGGGAATAAGGGCGGACAACAGGTCTACCCCTTTAGCGGGAATGCCGGGCGGACAACAGGTCTACCCCTTAAGCGGGAATGCAGGCGGACACCAGGTCTACCCCTTAATCGGGAATGCAGGCGGACAACAGGTCTACTCCCTAATCGGGAATACGGGCGGACAACAGGTCTACCCCTTAAGCGGGAATGCAGGCGGACAACAGGTCTACCCCTTAATCAAGAATGCAGGCGGACAACAGGTCTACCCCTTAAGCTGGAATGCCGGCGGACAACAGGTCTACCCCTTAATCGGGAATGCAGGCGGACACCAGGTCTACCCCTTAATCGGGAATGCAGGCGGACAACAGGTCTACCCCTTAATCGGGAATGCAGGCGGACAACAGGTCTACCCCTTAAGCGGGAATGCAGGCGGACAACAGGTCTACCCCTTAAGCGGAATGGCAGGCGACAACAGGTCTACCCCTTGCTGGAATGCCGGGCGGACACCAGGTCTACCCCTTAATCGGGAATGCAAGCGGACAACAGGTCTACCCCTACTCGGGAATGCAGGCGGACACCAGGTCTACACCCTTATAGCGGGAATGCCGGGCGGACAACAGGTCTACCCTTAAGCGGGAATGAGGCGGACACCAGGTCTACCCCTTAATCGGAATGCAGGCGGACAACAGGTCTACCTCCCCTAATCGGGAATACCGGGCGGACAACAGGTCTACCCCTTGCCGGGAATGCCGGCGGACAACAGGCCCACCCCTTTAATCGGAATGCAGGCGACAACAGGTCTACCCCTTGCCGGAAAGCCGGGCGGACACCAGGTCTCACTCTGCCTGAATGAAGGCGACAACAGGTCTAACCCCTAGCCGGAAAGCCGTGACACCAGGTCTACCCTTAATCGGAAGGCAGCGGACACCAGGTCTACCCCCTTGCCGGAATGCCGGCGACAACAGGTCTACCCCTTGCTGGAATGCCGGCGGACACCAGGTCTACCCCTTAAGCGGAATGCAGGCGGACAACCAGGTCTACCCCTTAATCGGGAATGCCAGGCGACACCAGGCTCTACCCCTTAATCGGAATGCAGGCGGACACCAGGTCTACCCCTTAATCGGGAATGCAGGCGGACAACAGGTCTACCACTCTAATCGGGAATACGGGCGGACAACAGGTCTTACCCCTTAGCCGGAATGCCGGGCGGACAACAGGTCCACCCCTTAAGCGAGAATGCCGGCGGACAACCAGGTCTACCCCTTAAGCGGGAATGCAGGCGGACAACAGGTCTACCCCTTAGCTGGAATGCCGGCGGACACCAGGTCTACCCCCTTAATCGGGAAGGCAGGCGGACAACCAGGTCTACCCCTTGCCGGAAATGCCGGCGGACACCAGGTCTACCCCTTAATCGGGAATGCAGGCGGACAACAGGTCTACCCCTAATCGGGAATAGCCGGGCGGACACCAGGTCTACCCCTTAATCGGGAATGCAGGCGGACACCAGGTCTACCCCTTAAGCGGGAATGCCGGCGACAACAGGTCTACCCCTTAAGCCGGGAATGCCGGCGGACAACAGGTCTACCCCTTAAGCGGGAATGCCGGCGGACACCAGGTCTACCCCTTGCTCGGGAATGCCGGGCGGACAACAGGTCTACTCCTTAATCGGGAATGCAGGCGACAC
The DNA here is from genome assembly GCA_034336685.1 of Luscinia luscinia. NCBI lineage: Eukaryota > Metazoa > Chordata > Aves > Passeriformes > Muscicapidae > Luscinia > Luscinia luscinia. The sequence continues at coordinate 3,300 of JAKWBO010001544.1, forward strand.
CAGGTCTACCCCTAATCAAGAATGCAGGCGGACAACAGGTCTACCCCTTAAGCGGGAATGCCGGGCGGACAACAGGTCTACCCCTTAATCGGGAATGCAGGCGGACACCAGGTCTACCCCTTAATCGGGAATGCAGGCGGACAACAGGTCTACTCCCTAATCGGGGAATACGGGCGGACAACAGGTCTACCCCTTAATCGGGAATGCAGGCGGACAACAGGTCTACCCCTTAATCGGGAATGCAGGCGGACAACAGGTCTACCCCTTAATCGGGAATGCAGGCGGACACCAGGTCTACCCCTTAAGCGGGAATGCAGGCGGACAACAGGTCTACCCCTTAATCGGGAATACGGGCGGACAACAGGTCTACCCTTAGCCGGAATGCCGGCGGACAACAGGTCTACCCCTTAATCGGGAATGCAGGCGGACAACAGGTCTACCCCTTAAGCGGGAATGCCGGCGGACACCAGGTCTACCCCTTAATCGGGAATGCAGGCGGACAACAGGTCTACCTCTAATCGGGAATACGGGCGGACAACAGGTCTACCCCTTAAGCGGGAATGCCGGCGGACAACAGGTCTACCCTTAATCGGGAATGCAGGCGGACAACAGGTCTACCCCTAATCGGGAATAAGGGCGGACAACAGGTCTACCCCTTAATCGGGAATGCAGGCGGACAACAGGTCTACCCCCTAATCGGAATACGGGCGGACAACAGGTCTACCCCTTAAGCCGGAATGCCGGGCGGACAACAGGTCTACCCCTTAATCGGGAATGCAGGCGGACAACAGGTCTACCCCCTAATCGGGAATACAGGGCGGACAACAGGTCTACCCCTTAACCGGAATGGCGGGCGGACAACAGGTCTACCCCTTAATCGGGAATGCAGGCGGACAACAGGTCTACCCCTTAATCGGGAATGCAGGCGGACACCAGGTCTACCCCTTAATCGGAATGCAGGCGGACAACAGGTCTACCCCTTAATCGGGAATACGGGCGGACAACAGGTCTACCCCTTAAGCGGGAATGCCGGGCGACAACAGGTCTACCCCTTAATCGGGAATGCAGGCGGACAACAGGTCTACCCCTTAATCGGGAATGCAGGCGGACACCAGGTCTACCCCTTAATCGGGAATGCAGGCGGACAACAGGTCTACCCCTTAATCGGGAATACGGGCGGACAACAGGTCTACCCCTTAAGCCGGAATGCCGGGCGGACAACAGGTCTACCCCTTAATCGGGAATGCAGGCGGACAACAGGTCTACCCCTAATCGGAATAAGGGCGGACAACAGGTCTACCCCTTAATCGGGAATGCAGGCGGACAACAGGTCTACCCCTAATCGGGAATAAGGGCGGACAACAGGTCTACCCCTTAATCGGGAATGCAGGCGGACAACAGGTCTACCCCTAATCGGGAATACGGGCGGACAACAGGTCTACCCCTTAAGCCGGAATGCCGGGCGGACAACAGGTCTACCCTTTAATCGGGAATGCAGGCGGACAACAGGTCTACCCCTAATCGGGAATAAGGGCGGACAACAGGTCTACCCCTTTAGCGGGAATGCCGGGCGGACAACAGGTCTACCCCTTAACGGGAATGCAGGCGGACACCAGGTCTACCCCTTAATCGGGAATGCAGGCGGACAACAGGTCTACCCCTAATCGGGAATACGGGCGGACAACAGGTCTACCCCTTAAGCCGGAATGCCGGCGGACAACAGGTCTACCCCTTAATCGGGAATGCAGGCGGACAACAGGTCTACCTCTTAAGCGGAATGCCGGCGGACACCAGGTCTACCCCTTGCCGGAATGCAGGCGGACAACAGGTCTACCCCTTACCGGAATGCAGGCGGACAACAGGTCTACCCCTTAATCAAGAATGCAGGCGGACAACAGGTCTACCCCTTAAGCCGGAATGCCGGGCGGACAACAGGTCTACCCCTTTAATCGGGAATGCAGGCGGACAACAGGTCTACCCCTTAATCGGGAATGCAGGCGGACACCAGGTCTACCCCTTAAGCGGGAATGCAGGCGGACAACAGGTCTACTCCCTAATCGGGAATGCGGGCGGACAACAGGTCTACCCCTTAATCGGGAATGCCAGGCGGACAACAGGTCTACCCCTTAATCGGGAATGCAGGCGGACAACAGGTCTACCCCTTAAGCGGGAATGCCGGCGACAACAGGTCTACCCCCTAACGGGAATGCAGGCGGACAACAGGTCTACCCCTTAATCGGGAATACGGGCGGACAACAGGTCTACCCCTTAAGCGGGAATGCCAGGCGGACAACAGGTCTACCCCTTAATCGGGAATGCAGGCGGACAACAGGTCTACCCCTTAATCGGAATGCAGGCGGACAACAGGTCTACCCCCTTAATCGGGAATGCAGGGCGGACAACAGGTCTACCCCTTAAGCCGGGAATGCCGGCGGACAACAGGTCTACCCCTTAAGCGGAATGCCGGCGGACAACAGGTCTACCCCTTAATCGGGAATGCAGGCGGACAACAGGTCTACCCCTTAAGCCGGAATGCCGGCGGACAACAGGTCTACCCCTTAAGCGGAATGCAGGCGACAACAGGTCTACTCCCTTAATCGGGAATGCAGGCGACAACAGGTCTACCCCTTAATCGGGAATGCAGGCGGACAACAGGTCTACCCCTTAATCGGGAATGCAGGCGGACAACAGGTCTACCCCTTAAGCGGGAATGCCGGCGGACACCAGGTCTACCCCTTAATCGGAATGCAGGCGGACAACAGGTCTACCCCTTAATCGGGAATGCAGGCGGACAACAGGTCTACCCCTTAAGCGGGAATGCAGGCGGACAACAGGTCTACCCCTTAATCGGGAATGCAGGCGGACAACAGGTCTACCCCTTAACTCAGGGAATGCAGGCGGACAACAGGTCTACCCCTTAATCGGAATGCAGGCGGACAACAGGTCTACCCCTTAAGCGGAATGCCGGGCGGACAACAGGTCTACCCCCTTAACCGGGAATGCAGGCGACAACAGGTCTACCCCTTAATCGGGAATGCAGGCGGACAACAGGTCTACCCCTTAACGGGAATGCCAGGCGGACAACAGGTCTACCCCTTAATCGGAATGCAGGCGACAACAGGTCTACTCCCTTAATCGGGAATGCAGGCGGACAACAGGTCTCACCCCTTAATCGGGAATGCAGGGCGGACAACAGGTCTACCCCTTAAGCGGAATGCCGGGCGACAACAGGTCTACCCCTTAATCGGGAATGCAGGCGGACAACAGGTCTACCTCTTAATCGGGAATGCAGGCGACAACAGGTCTACCCCTTAAGCGGGAATGCAGGCGGACAACAGGTCTACCCCTTGACCGGGAATGCAGGCGGACAACAGGTCTACCCCTTAAGCGGGAATGCCGGCGTGACAACAGGTCTACCCCTTAATCGGGAATGCCGGCGGACAACAGGTCTACCCCTTTAATCGGAAATGCAGGCGATCAACAGGTCTACCCCTTTAATCGGGAATGCCAGCGGACAACAGGTCTACCCTTAGCGGGAATGCAGGCGGACAACAGGTCTACCCCTTGATCGGAATGCAGGCGGACAACAGGTCTACCCCCTTAATCGGGAATGCAGGCGGACAACAGGTCTACCCCTTAATCGGGAATGCCGGCGGACAACAGGTCTACCCCTTAATCGGGAATGCAGGCGACAACAGGTCTACCCCTTAATCGGGAATGCAGGCGGACAACAGGTCTACCCCTTAATCGGGAATGCAGGCGGACAACAGGTCTACCCCTTAATCGGGAATACGGCGGACAACAGGTCTACCCCTAAGCGGAATGCAGGCGGACAACAGGTCTACCCCTTTAATCGGGAATGCAGGCGGACAACAGGTCTACCCCTTAAGCGGGAATACGGGCGGACAACAGGTCTACCCCTTAATCGGGAATGCAGGCGGACAACAGGTCTACCCTTAATCGGAATAGCAGGCGACAACAGGTCTACCCCTTAAGCGGAAATGCAGGCGGACAACAGGTCTACCCCTTAAGCGGGAATGCAGGCGGACAACAGGTCTACCTCTTAATCGGGAATGCAGGCGGACAACAGGTCTACCCCTTAAGCGGAATGCCGGCGACAACAGGTCTACCTTTAATCGGGAATGCAGGCGGACAACAGGTCTACCCCTTAATCGGAATGCCGGGCGGACAACAGGTCTACCCCTTAAGCGGGAATGCCAGGCGGACAACAGGTCTACCCCTTAATCGGGAATGCAGGCGGACAACAGGTCTACCCCTTAATCGGGAATGCAGGCGGACAACAGGTCTACCCCTTAATCGGGAATGCAGGCGACAACAGGTCTACCCCTAACCGGAATGCAGGCGACAACAGGTCTACCCCTTAATCGGGAATGCAGGCGGACAACAGGTCTACCCCTTAATCGGGAATACGGCGGACAACAGGTCTACCCTTGTCGGAATGCCGGCGACAACAGGTCTACCCTTTAACGGAATGCAGGCGACAACAGGTCTACCCCTTGATCGGGAATGCAGGGCGGACAACAGGTCTACCCCTTAATCGGGAATGCAGGCGGACAACAGGTCTACCCCTTAATCGGGAATACGGGCGGACAACAGGTCTACCCCCTAATCGGAATGCAGGGCGGACAACAGGTCTACCTCTCAATCGGGAATGGGCGGGCGGACAACAGGTCTACCCCTTAACTGGAATGCAGGCGGACACCAGGTCTACCCCTTAATCGGAATGCAGGCGGACAACAGGTCTACCCCTTAATCGGAATGCAGGGCGACAACAGGTCTACCCCTTAATCAGGAATGCAGGCGACAACAGGTCTACCCCTAATCGGGAATGCCGGGCGGACAACAGGTCTACCCCTTAAGCGGGAATGCAGGCGGACAACAGGTCTACCCCTTAATCGGAATGCAGGCGGACAACAGGTCTACCCCTTAATCGGAATGCAGGCGGACAACAGGTCTACCCCTAATCGGGAATACGGGCGGACAACAGGTCTACCCCTTAACCGGGAATGCCGGCGGACAACAGGTCTACCCCTTTAAGCGGGAATGCCGGCGGACAACAGGTCTACCCTCTTAATCGGGAATGCAGGCGGACACCAGGTCTACCCCTTAATCGGGAATGCAGGCGGACAACAGGTCTACCCCTAAGCGGGAATGCCGGCGGACAACAGGTCTACCCTTAACCGGGAATGCAGGCGGACAACAGGTCTACCCCTTAATCGGGAATGCAGGCGGACAACAGGTCTACCCCTTAATCGGGAATGCAGGCGGACAACAGGTCTACCCCTTAATCGGGAATGCAGGCGGACAACAGGTCTACCCCTTAATCGGGAATACGGGCGGACAACAGGTCTACCCCTTAAGCGGGAATGCCGGGCGGACAACAGGTCTACCCCTTAATCGGGAATGCAGGCGGACAACAGGTCTACCCCTAATCGGAATGCAGGCGGACAACAGGTCTACCCCTTAATCGGGAATGGCCGGCGGACAACAGGTCTACCCCTTAATCGGGAATGCAGGCGGACAACAGGTCTACCCCTTAATCGGGAATGCAGGCGGACAACAGGTCTACCCCTTAATCGGGAATGCAGGCGGACAACAGGTCTACCCCTTAATCGGGAATGCAGGCGGACAACAGGTCTACCCCTTAACCGGAATGCCGGACGGACAACAGGTCTACCCCTTAATCGGGAATGCAGGCGGACAACAGGTCTACCCCTTAATCGGGAATGCAGGCGGACAACAGGTCTACCCCTTAATCGGGAATACGGGCGGACAACAGGTCTACCCCTTAACCGGAATGCAGGGCGGACAACAGGTCTACCCCTTAATCGGGAATGCAGGCGGACAACAGGTCTACCCCTTAATCGGAATACGGGCGGACAACAGGTCTACCCCTTTAATCGGGAATGCAGGCGGACAACAGGTCTACCCCTTAATCGGGAATACAGGGCGGACAACAGGTCTACCCCTTAATCGGGAATGCAGGCGGACAACAGGTCTACCCCTAATCGGGAATACGGGCGGACAACAGGTCTACCCCTTGCCGGAATGCCGGGCGGACAACAGGTCTACCCTTAATCGGGAATGCAGGCGGACAACAGGTCTACCCCTAATCGGAATACAGGGCGGACAACAGGTCTACCCCTTTAGCGGAATGCCGGGCGGACAACAGGTCTACCCCTTAAGCGGGAATGCAGGCGGACACCAGGTCTACCCCTTAATCGGAATGCAGGCGGACAACAGGTCTACCCCTTAATCGGGAATGCAGGCGGACAACAGGTCTACCCCTTTAATCGGGAATGCAGGCGGACAACAGGTCTACCCCTTAATCGGGAATGCAGGCGGACAACAGGTCTACCCCTTAAGCGGGAATGCAGGCGGACAACAGGTCTACCCCTTAGCCGGGAATGCAGGCGACAACAGGTCTACCCCTTAACGGGAATGCAGGCGGACACCAGGTCTACCCCTTAATCGGAATGCAGGCGGACAACAGGTCTACCCCTTAATCGGGAATGCAGGCGACAACAGGTCTACCCCTTAATCGGGAATGCAGGCGGACAACAGGTCTACCCCTTAATCGGGAATGCAGGCGGACACCAGGTCTACCCCTTAATCGGGAATGCAGGCGGACAACAGGTCTACCCCTTAATCGGGAATGCAGGCGGACAACAGGTCTACCCCTTAATCGGGAATGCAGGCGGACAACAGGTCTACCCCTTAATCGGGAATGCAGGCGACAACAGGTCTACCCCCTAATCGGGAATACGGGCGGACAACAGGTCTACCCCTTAAGCCGGAATGCCGGGCGGACAACAGGTCTACCCCTTAATCGGAATGCAGGCGGACAACAGGTCTACCCCTTAATCGGAATGCGGGCGGACAACAGGTCTACCCCTTAAGCGGGAATGCCGGCGGACAACAGGTCTACCCCTTAACGCGGGAATGCAGGCGGACACCAGGTCTACCCCTTAATCGGGAATGCAGGCGGACAACAGGTCTACCCCTAATCGGGAATACGGGCGACAACAGGTCTACCCCTTAAGCCGGAATGCGGGCGACAACAGGTCTACCCCTTAATCGGGAATGCAGGCGGACAACAGGTCTACCCCTTAATCGGGAATGCAGGCGGACACCAGGTCTACCCCTTAATCGGGAATGCCGGCGGACAACAGGTCTACCCCTTAAGCGGGAATGCCGGGCGGACAACAGGTCTACCCCTTAACCGGGAATGCAGGCGGACAACAGGTCTACCCCTTAATCGGGAATGCAGGCGACAACAGGTCTACCCTCTAATAGGAATGCGGGCGGACAACAGGTCTACCCCTTAATCGGAATGCAGGCGGACACCAGGTCTACCCTTTAATCGGGAATGCAGGCGGACAACAGGTCTACCCCTTAATCGGAATGCAGGCGGACAACAGGTCTACCCCTTAAGCCGGAATGCCGGGCGGACAACAGGTCTACCCCTTAATCGGGAATGCAGGCGACAACAGGTCTACCCCTTAATCGGGAATGCCGGCGGACACCAGGTCTACCCCTTAATCGGGAATGCAGGCGGATCAACAGGTCTACCCCTTAAGCGGGAATGCAGGCGGACAACAGGTCTACCTCTTAATCGGGAATGCAGGCGGACAACAGGTCTACCCCTTAATCGGAATGCCAGGCGGACAACAGGTCTACCCCTTAATCGGAATGCAGGCGGACAACAGGTCTACCCCTTAATCGGGAATGCAGGCGGACACCAGGTCTACCCCTTAATCGGGAATGCAGGCGGACAACAGGTCTACCCCTTAAGCCGTGGAATGCCGGCGGACAACAGGTCTACCCCTTAAGCGGGAATGCCGGCGGACACCAGGTCTACCCCTTAATCGGGAATGCAGGCGGACAACAGGTCTACCCCTTAAGCGGGAATGCCGGCGGACAACAGGTCTACCCCTTAATCGGGAATGCAGGCGGACAACAGGTCTACCCCTTAATCGGGAATGCAGGCGGACAACAGGTCTACCCCTTAATCGGGAATGCCGGCGGACAACAGGTCTACCCCTTAATCGGGAATGCAGGCGGACAACAGGTCTACCCCTTAGTCGGGAATGCCGGGCGACAACAGGTCTACCCCTTAAGCTGGAATGCCGGGCGGACAACAGGTCTACCCCTTAATCGGGAATGCAGGCGGACAACAGGTCTACCCCTTAATCGGGAATGCAGGCGGACAACAGGTCTACCCCTTAATCGGGAATGCCAGGCGGACAACAGGTCTACCCCTTAATCGGAATGCAGGCGGACAACAGGTCTACCCCTTGCGGGAATGCCGGGCGGACAACAGGTCTACCCCTTAATCGGGAATGCAGGCGGACAACAGGTCTACCCCTTAAGCGGGAATGCAGGCGGACACCAGGTCTACCCCTTAATCGGGAATGCAGGCGGACAACAGGTCTACCCCTTAATCGGAAATGCAGGCGACAACAGGTCTACCCCTTAAGCGGGAATGTCAGGCGGACAACAGGTCTACCCCTTAATCGGGAATGCAGGCGGACAACAGGTCTACCCCCTTAATCGGGAATGCAGGCGGACAACAGGTCTACCCCTTGCTGGAATGCCGGGCGGACACCAGGTCTACCCCTTAATCGGGAATGCAGGCGGACAACAGGTCTACCCCTTAATCGGGAATGCAGGCGGACAACAGGTCTACCCCTTAATCGGGAATGCAGGCGGACAACAGGTCTACCCCGCTGGCTGGGTAGACCTGGTGTCCTCGGAAGTGCGCTAAGGGGTCGCTGTTTCGGCTGCCTCCGGCTGCCTCATCGTAGGAGGCGGCGTGCTCCGCTGCGCCACCCCGGTCACCTAGGCTTCGCTCTCTTGTGCTCGCCGGCCTCCTGGGCCCCCGCTTGTCCGTATCATGGGGAGACAGGGTTACGGGCGGTCTCCCCGCAGGCTGTGCAGTGCCTGTGTCCGTAGGCGGAAAAGGGCGGCACGCTGGGCGGTCGTGCCGGCCCAGGAACCGTACCGCCAATGCACGGCAAGGACTCTCCCGTGGCCTTGTCCGGCATTCCCGTAACCCCCAGTTGACTGGAGACAGGTGGAGGCGAGGCGAGCTGCTCCTCGGCCCGGGCCAGGCGAGGCGGGAGGCGCGAGGGCGAGAGAAGCCGCCGGCGTAATCCCGCTGCGGCCCGGCTGCTGCCGGTTCCGTGGAAAAAGAGTGCAGCGGGCGAGATGCGAGCTGCACCCCGGCCCCAGGCGAGGCGCGGGCCGAAAGAGCGAGCGCGATGAGAGAAGCCGCGAGCGCGTGTCCCCGCTCCGGCCCCGGCTGCTGCCGGTTTCGCGAAAAGCGAGCGATGCGAGC
>JAKWBO010001545.1:0-12651 GCA_034336685.1 Luscinia luscinia
TGAGCCACCCGTGGTCACAGAGGCTTGGGGACACTGAGCCACCCGTGGTCACAGAGGGCTTGGGGACACTGAGACCACCCGGGTCACACAGGAGTGTGGGGACACTGAGCCACCCGGTCGCACAGGGAGTGTGGGGACACTGAGCCACCCGGTCACAGAGGGCTTGGGGACACTGAGCCACCCGGTCACACAGGGAGTGTGGGGACACTGAGCCACCCGGGTCACACAGGGCGTGGGGACACTGAGCCACCCGGGTCACACAGGGAGTGTGGGGACACTGAGCCACCCGGGGTCACAGAGGGCGTGGGGACACTGAGCCACCCGGGGTCACAGAGGGAGTGTAGGGACACTGAGCCACCCAGGTCACAGAGGGCGTGGGACACTGAGCCACCCGGGTCACACAGGGCGTGGGGACACTGAGCCACCCGGGTCACACAGGGAGTGTGGGGACATTGAGCCACCCGGTCACACAGGCGTGGGGACACCCTGAGCCACCCGGGTCACAGAGGGCTTGGGGACACTGAGCCACCAGGGGTCACACAGGGAGTGGGGACATTGAGCCACCCAGGATCACACAGGGCGTGGGGACACTGAGCCACCCGTGTCACATACAGGGCTTGGGGACACTGGAGCCACCAGGATCCACCCAGGGTCACACTAGGGTTTGGGGACACCTGAGCCACCAGGGCCTCAGCCATGGGTCACACAGGGGGTCAGGGACACTGAGCCACCAGGGCTCCATCTTTGGGAGCCTACATGGGACTTTGGGTTTGGGGACACCGTGGCACTGCCTGCAGTGGCTGTGTCCCACCCAAGTGTCCACGAGTTTGGGGACAAAACAGAAACAGCCCTGCCCTGTGTCCCAAACCCCATTCCATGTCCCAAACCCAGCCCATGTCCCAAATTCTGCTCTAGTGCCCCAAATGTGCTCCATGTCCCACACCCCACTTCATGTCCCAAATCCTGTGCCCCAAACCCCATGTTCCAAACCCCGCTCTGTGTCCCAAACCCAGCTGTCCCAAACCCAGCTCTAGTGTCCCAAACCCAGCTCCATTTTTTCAAACCCAGCTCCATTTCTCAAACCCCATGTCCCAAACGCTGCTGCATGTCCCAAATCTCATGTCCCAAACCCAGCCCCATGTCCCAAACCTTGTGTCCTCAAACCTGCTCCATGTCCCAAACCCAGCCCCGTGTCCCAAATCTCATGTCCCATACCTGTCTCCATATCCCAAATCCTGCTCCCTGTCCCAAATCCTCCCTGTGCCAAACCAAGCTCCGTGTCCCAAATCTCGTTCCATGTCCCAAACTCCACTCCCTGTCCCAAGCCCAGCTCCATATCCCAAAATCACCAAACCCAACCCAAAACCAGCTCTGTGTCCTACACCCAGCCCCGTGTCCCAAACTCAGCTCCATGTCCCAAACCCAGTCCTGTGTCCCAAACCCTGTGTCCCAAGCCCAGCTCCATATCCCAAAATCACCAAACCCAACCCAAAACCAGCTCTGTGTCCTACACCCAGCCCCGTGTCCCAAACTCGGCTCCATGTCCCAAACCCCGCTCTGTGTCCCAAATGCCATTCCATGTCCCAAACCCCGTGTCCCAAACCCAGCCCCGTGCCCTGTCCCCCGTGTCCCAACCCCCAGGCGCGCTCAGCGCTGTCCCCACTCACCCAGTGGTTGGTGCAGGGTCCCTCGGTCTCGGCCAGGATTTTCCCATCTCCGGACACCAGCACCACCTTGGAGTGGGTGCCCTTCTCGCGGGGACATTGGGGACACTGCCAGCGCCACCACATTGTCCCCCATCCCACGGGGACACTGCCAGCACTCTCCATTGTCCCCCCACCGGGGACACTGCCAGCACCCCAATTGTCCCCATCCCACCGGGGACACTGCCAGCACTCCCAATTGTCCCCCCACGGGGACACTGCCAGCGCCCCATTGTTCCCCATCCCACGGGGACACTGCCAGCACCCCTCCATTGTCCCCCATCCCACCGGGACACTGCCAGCACCCTCCATTGTCCCCCATCACGGGACACTGCCAGCAACCCCACTGTCCCCACACCCGCCCCCGGGATGGGGATACCCGAGCGGGTATCGGGGTCAGGGATCAGGGATGGGGTCCCGGTGCAGCCCTCCGGGATTGGGGAGCCCCTGAGCCCCCGCACCCAGCGCGACCCCTCACCCTCCACTCCGCCGAACAGCGCCGCCATCGCTGCCCGGCCACGCCCCCATGGCCACGCCCCATGACCATTTATAGACATGACCACGCCCATTATATATACGTCACACTGACACGCCTCTCCCGTGGCTCCGCCCACGTTCACGCGCTGTGTCCATATATGGATATAAGGCGGGTCACTCTCGGTCCGTGGCCACGCCCCGCCCTGGCTCCGCCCCCTGGTCGCTGTGTTCCCTCCCTGTCCCCTCCCGGGTTCCGGGTGGCACCGAGGTGGCACTGAGGTAGGTGCTGGATGGTGCTGCTACCCACGGACCCGCTCAGGACGCTGTGCCACGCGGGTGGGGCTCAGACTGGGAGAAATCTCCCAAATCCCCGCCCGTGACACCGCCCCAAAACCCGCCCAGGACAAATCCCCTAAATCCCGTTTGTACCCCCACCCGTAAGAAAACCCCCCCAAGTCGCCCCATACCCACCCATGACACTGCCCCAAAATCCCCCGTACCCACCGTTCTAGGGCAAAATCCCTAAATCCCCTTGTACCCTAACGATAAGAAATCCCCTGTACACTCCTGTGACACGGCCCCCAAAACCCGCCCCGTACCCACCGTTTCAGGGGAAAATCCCCAAATCCCTTTGTACTCCCCCGTGAGAAATCCCCAAATCCCCAGTACCCACCCGTGAGAAATCCCTAAATCCCCAGTACCCACCCGTGAGAAATCCCCTAAATCCCCTCTACCCACTTGTGACACTGCCCCCAAAACCTCCCCGGGTCAAATCCCCCTAAACTCCCCCCCCGTACCCCACCTGGGACACAGCCCCCAAAACCCACTCATGAGAAATCCCCATAACCCAGCCCGTGACACAGCCCCACGTCCCTACAAGCTTACAATTCCCCCAAATCCCCCAAACCCACCCGTGACCAATCCCCACATCCCCGTGCACCCCAGTGTGACAGAGCCCCCTGGCACTCAGGCCCCCTCCCAGAACCCCCCCCGAGAACGGGGGTCCTCCTGTCGCCTCTGTGCTCTGCCATGAGTGTCCCCTCACAGCAGGGGACAGAGGTGACAGTGACAGCGATGGCAGGAGGTGACAGTGATGGTAGGAGGCTTACAGCCGTGTGTGCTGGCCTGGGGACACGGAGGGAGGGACAGATGGAGGGGACAGATGGAGGGAGAGGAGGGGGACATGGAGGGAAGGAAAAAGTGAAAGGGAGAGGGATGGATGGATGGATGGATGGATGGATGGATGGATGGATGGATGATGGATGGATGGATGGATGGATGGATGATGGATGGATGATGGATGATGATGGATGATGGATGATGGATGATGGATGATGGATGATAGAATGGATGGATGATGGATGGATGGATGGATGGATGGATGATGGATGGATGGATGGATGGATAGATGGATGGATGGATGGACGGATGGATGGATGGATGATGGATGGATGATGGATGGATGGATGATGGATGATGGATTGGATGGATGGATGGATGGATGATGGATGGATGATGGATGGATGGATGATGATGGATGGATGATGGATGGATGATGGATGATGGATGGATGATGATGGATGATGGATGGATGGATGGATGGATGATGGATGATGGATGGATGGATGGATGGATGGATGGATGGATGGATGGATGATGGATGGATGATGGATGATGGATGATGGATGATGGATGAGATGATGGATGGATGGATGATGGATGGATGGATGGATGTGATGGATGGATGGATGGATGATGGATGGATGATGGATGGATGGATGGATGGATGGATGATGGATGGATGATGGATGGATGATGGATGGATGATGGATGATGGATGGATGGATGGATGGATGGATGATGGATGGATGGATGATGGATGGATGATGGATGGATGGATGATGGACTGATGGATGGATGGATGATGGATGGATGGATGATGGATGGATGGATGGATGGATGATGGATGGATGGATGATGGATGATGGATGATGGATGGATGGATGGATGGATGGATGATGGATGGATGATGGATGGATGGATGGATGATGGATGGATGGATGGATGATGGATGGATGATGGATGATGGATGGATGGATGATGGATGATGGATGGATGATGGATGGATGATGGATGGATGGATGATGGATGATGGATGGATGGATGATGGATGATGGATGGATGATGGATGGATGATGGATGGATGATGGATGGATGGATGATGGATGATGGATGGATGGATGATGGACAGACAGATGGAGGTCTGGGCACACCAGAATGAAAGGAGAGGGTGGCAGTGCAGAAAGAGATGGGACAGCTGTGACCAGCTGGGGACAATGGCATAGAGACCAGTGAAGACAGGTGGCCCAGCATGGGCAGGGACACTGGCAGCACCACCCAGGCCATCCAAAATCCCAAATCCCAAATCCCAAATCTCACATCCCAAGCCCCAAACCCCAAATCCCAAATGCCACACCTGGCATGGCCACATCAGCAGGGCTTCTGTGGCCCTGGGATGCTGGGACGGGGACAGTAATGGGGACACGGCCAGGATGGGGACACGGCCATCCCGGCACTGGGATCAGCTCCCCATCCCCTCATTTGGGGTGGCAGTGACCCCCGGGGCTGGGGGGCTCCTTGCCGTGTGTCACCTCCCCTCGGGCTGTCCCACCCCGGGGTGCAGAACCCCAGCGGTTATCCCGGGATTATCCCGGTTCTGCAGGCCGGGGGGTCCCGGGGGGTGCGGCAGGAGGGAGCCCTACTCCCCCGGGGCGGTAGGGGAAGGGTTAATGCGCGCAGTGTGCGAGTGCAGCCCCTGAGCCCACCGCCCTCGTGCCCTCATTAAATCCTGGTGGCACCAGCCTGTCTGGGGACAGCGGGGACAGGGGAGACGGCACCCGCCGCCTTTGTCTCAACTTTGGCAAAGTCCGAGCGGAGCCAGGAGCTGCCGGTGAGTCCGGGGCGTCCCACCAGGCCCGGGGGTGGGGACGGCGCTGTCCCCGCTGCCACCTCGCCCGGCCACGAGGGCAGGAGGGTCCCCTGAGCGTGTCCCCAGCCCGGGGTGCAGGAGGTGGCACCGGCGGGGTGGGAGATTTGGGGAGCTCGGGGTGAACAGGCAGCGAATCCCAGCCCGGGAAGGGGTGCGGGAGTCGGGACGGGGCACCCCGATCCCACCGGGAGCCCCCCGGGTATTCCTGGGAAGCTCCAGCCCGGAGCTGCCATGGGTTCTGGGTGGGGACATCGGCACGAGAGGCCCCAAACCCGGGCTGAGCCCCCAAATTCGGGCTGAGGAGCTTCTGATGTCCCCACTCCATCCGTGGGTGCCGGCGCCACAACAGATCCGGCTGGGAAAGGAGGGAAGAAGGTCCAGGCAGGAACGGCTCCATTCCGTGAGGAAACGCTCATTTTGGAGGGGCTGGGTTGAATTTTGGGGTCTGGATCCATCCGGGGTGGAGCAGCACCGGGGACATCCCAGCAGGAGGAAGAGGATGGTGAGTGGAGAAACGGGAATGGGGCGGCGGCGGGATGGGGGCGGGCGGCTGCCGCTGGGATTGGATTTGGGGTGCCCGTCCCGAGCGGGTGATCCCACACCCGTCTGCATCCCAGTGGGTGATCCCACACCCGTCTGCATCCCAGCGGGTGATCCCACACCCGCCCCCATCCCAGTGGGTGATCCCACACCGCCCCCATCCCAGTGGGTGATCCCACACCCGCCCCCATCCCAGCGGGTGATCCCACACCCGCCCTAATCGCAAGCAGGTGATCCCGTGCCCGTGCCCGTCCTGGCGCAGCGATGCCGGAGCCGTGGCACTGCCCAGGGATCTGTGGGGTCACACCAGTGCCACCGGTACCGGGACAGGGACGGTCCAGCAGAGATGGGACACGGGGAGTGGGGCCTGTCCGTGTGTCCTTCCCTGTGTCCGTGTGTCCTTCCTGAGGCTCCGGAATCCCACTCTGTTCCCAGATGTTCCAGCTGTGCTGCAGGTGCTGTCTGTCCCGTTCCCAGAGTCTGCTTGTCCATCCATCCGTCCTTCTGTCCTCCTGTCCTTGTGTGCATCCATCCAACCCCGTGCCTGCTCCTCCATCCCTTCGTCCCTTTGTCCCTTTGTCCCTCCATTATTCCGTCCTTCCGTCCATCCATCCATCCATCCATCCATCCATCCATCCATCCATCCATCCATCCCTTCATCCCTTCATTTTCCCATTCCCCATCTCTCCATCCCTTCACTCCTCCCTCTCTCCATCCCTCCTCCCACTCCCCCATCTCCCCATCCCTCCGTCCCTCCCTCCCGCCATTCCTTTATCCCTCCATTGCTCCATCCATCCCTTCCTCCGTATCCCCATCCCGCCATCCCTTTGTCCCTTTATCCCTCCATTTCTCCATCCATCCCTTCCTCTCTGTCCCCATCCCGCCATCCCTTTGTCCCTTTATCCCTCCATTGCTCCATCCCTCCATCCCTCTCTCCCATCCCTTTGTCCCTTTATCCCTCCATTGTGCCATCCATCCCTTCATCCCTGCATTTTCCCATTCCCCACCCCTCCCTCCACCCCTCCCTCTCTCTTTCTCTCCCTCCATCCCACTCCTCATTCCAGGATTTCGGGAGGGGACCCTGTCAGTGACATTTGTGCTCCGGCTCTGCCACCTCCCACCCGGACACCGTGAAGGGGACATGGAGGTGAATTCCAGAGGGGAACGGGAATGGGATGGGGATGGGAATGGGAATGGGAATGGGGATGGGAATGGGAATGGGAATGGGAATGGAGTGGGAGTGGGAGTGGGAATGGGAATGGGAATGGGAATGGGAATGGGAATGGGAATGGGAATGGGAATGAATGGGAATGGGAATGGGAATGGGAATGGAGTGGAGTGGGAATGGGAATGAATGGGAATGGGAATGGGAATGGAGTGGGAATGGGAATGGGAATGGGAATGAATGGGAATGGGAATGGGAATGGGAATGGGAATGGGAATGGGAGTGGAAGTGGGAATGGGAAAGGGAATGGGAATGGGAATGGGAATGGGAATGGGAATGGGAATGGGAACGGGGAATGGGAATGGGAATGGGAATGGAAATGGGAATGGGAATGGGAATGGGAATGGGAATGGGAATGGGAATGGGAATGGGAAAGGGAATGGGAACAGGAATGGGAACGGGAATGGGAATGCAAACAGGAATGGGAATGGGAATGGGAACGGGAGTGGAAGTGGGAATGGGAACGGGAATGGGAACAGGAATGGGAATGGGAATGGGAATGCAAACAGGAATGGGAATGGGAATGGGAACGGGAGTGGAAGTGGGAATGGGAATGGGAACCGGACTGCAAACAGGAACGGGGGCTGGGAGGTGACAGCGCTGGGGCCGAGCTGCCCTGGGGTGGTGGCACTGGGGACACCGATGGCTCCGGCCCGTTCCAGGAGCTGTCACTCGTGTCACGGAGCAGCCTCGGCTCTCAGGGCTGGGGACGAGCTCCGGGATGTGGCTGTGACCTTTCCGTGACCTTTCCGTCCAGGAATGTCACCGGTGTCCATCCACAGAGACCCCGACCTGCCGCCCACGCTGTCACTGTGCTGGCTGGGGACAGGGACAGGGAATGGGGACAGGGACAGGGATATGGGGACAGGGACAGGGATATGGGGACAGGGACAGGGAATGGGGACAGGGAATGGGGACAGGGAATGGGGACAGGGACAGGGACAGGGAATGGGGACAGGGACAGGGATATGGGGACAGGGACAAGGATATGGGGACAGGGAATGGGGACAGGGACAGGGATATGGGGACAGGGAATAGGGACAGGGACAGGGACAGGAAATAGGGACAGGGACAGGGATATGAGGACAGGGACAGGGAATGGGGACAGGGGAATGGGGACAGGGACAGGGACAGGGAATGGGGACAGGGAATGGGGACAGGGACAAGGATATGGGGACAGGGACAGGGAATGGGGACAGGGAATGGGGACAGGGACAGGGACAGGGAATGGGAACAGGGAATGGAGACAGGGAATGGGGACAGGGACAGGAACAAGGAATGGGGACAGAAAATGGGGACAGGGACAGAAGACAGGGACAGGGAATGGGGACAGGGATGGAGACAGGGAGAGGATGGGGACAGAGAATGGGGATGGGAATAGAGGTGGAGATGGGAATGGGGCAGTGATAGGAACGTGGATGGAGACTGGGACGAAAAGCGAAAATGGGAACAGAGAGATTTTGGAGAGGGACAAGGATGGGGGACAGGAACAGGGACAGGGATGGGGACAGCAACAAACATTAGAAATGGAGGGGGAAAGGAGCTATGGACACACCCAGAGATGGGGACAGGGACAGGAACAGGAGCAGCGACAGGGACAGGGATATGGGGACAGAGACAGGGAATGGGGACCGGGACAGGGAATGGGGACAGGGATATGGGGACAGGGAATGGGGACAGGGACAGGGACAGACCCATGGCCCCGCGGGAGGGTCGGGCGGGGATGGAGCCCCGGGGCAGGAGGGCAGGAGCCGGGGGCGCCGCTCCTTAAAGCCGATCGCTAATTGATATTATTGCCGCTAATGAGGGGGAGGGGAACCCTCTGCCCCTCCTCCCCGTGCCTCAGTTTCCCCTCCCCGCCCGTGGCGACACGTGGCGATGTCACCGCCCCGCCTGTGCCACGTCCCCGCGCTGGGCTGGGGGAGGGGAGGGGGGGGGCTGTCCCCTGGGGTCACCCGGGGGTGGCCGCGGTGTCACACGCCTGACCTGTTTGGGGACAGGCTCTGAAAATGAGTTAATAACTCCCGAGGAGGGATTTGTTCCGGCTCGCGGCCGCCATTCGGGGTTTGGGGACGCGCTGGTGGCACCGCCCTGGTGCCACTTTGGGGTGCGGGATGAGGGATTTGGGGCCACCCCATTAAAGCTGTGCCACCCCGGGCGGGTGTTGGGGACACGGTGACAGCTCCGGGTGGCCTCAGGGACATTCGGGATCGGGGGCTCGGAAAATCCCGGGAATTCCGGGAATTGGCGCTTTGGGGTCACCAGTGGGGTTTGGGGGGTCCCGGTCCCCTTGTAGCAGAACCAAGGGGACATCCGGGGACACGGGACCCCAAATCCTGTCTGAGGGGACACGGGACCCCAAATCCTGGCTGAGGGGACACGGAACCCCAAATCCCGGCTGAGGGGACACGGGAACCCCCAAATCCCGGCTGAGGGGACACAGGACCCCAAATCCCAACTGAGGGAACACAGGACCCCAAATCCTGGCTGAAGGGACACGGAACCCCAAATCCTCTGAAGGGACACAGGACCCCTGAAGCTGTGGCAAGGGGTGATGTGACCCCCAAACCGTGGTCGAGAGGACACGGGACCCCTGAATCTCGGCTAAAGGGTAAATGGGACCCCAAATTTTGGATAAAGGGAGATGGGATCCCGAAATTCCACCCAAGGGGAGACGGGAGCCCTGAATCCCCACTGAGGGCAAGGGATGGGAGTACCCCAAATCCAGGGGTAACCCCAGACCCCAAATCCCGGGGTAAGTGGGTGCCTCGATCTTTCCTGGATTGATTCCCCCATCCTGATTGATCCCCCGTCATTCCTGATCGATCCCACCTTTTTGATTGATCGATTCCTCATTCCTGCTGACTGATCTCCTCCATTCCGATTGATCCCCTCTTTCCTGATCGCCCCCTTTTCCTGACTGCTCCCCACCGCCCCTGATTGATCCCCACCTTTTCCTCATTGATCCCCATCCTGATTGATCCCTCTGTCCTTTTCCTGACTTCTCCTTATCATTCCTGATCGCCCCCTTTTCCTGATGGATCCCCATATTTCCCGATCGATCCTCCTTTCTCCCGATGGATCCCCACATTTCCCTGATGGATCCCCCACATTTCCCGATTGATCCCCACATTTCCCGATTGATCCTCTTTTCCCGATCGATCCTCCACATTTCCGATCGATCCCCTTTTCCCGATCGATCCCCACATTTCCCGATTGATCCCCACATTTCCTGATTGATCTCCCTTTTCCCGATTGATCCCCACATTTCCCGATTGATCCTCCCTTTCCCGATTGATCTCCTCTTTCCCGATTGATCCTCCCTTTCTCCCAATAGATCCCCCGCCATTCCTGATGGATCCCCCTTTCCCAATAGATCTCCCCTTCCCGGCTGCCTCCTCACCATTCACGATGGATCCTCCTTTTTCTTGCTTGATCCCCCCTTTTCCGATGGATCCCTCTTTCCCCGATTGATCCCCTACCTTTCCTGGGACGGATCCCACCCTTTTCCCGATGGATCCCTCTTCCGGGATTGATCCCCACCTTTCCTGACGGATCCCACCCTTTTCCCCGATGGATCCCCTTTCCCGATCGATCCCCTCCTTTCCCTCACGGATCTCCCCACCTTCCTGATTAGATTCCCTTTTTCCCGATGGATCCCCCAGCCTTTTTCCCGATTGACCCCCACCATCCCCTCGACTGATCCTCCCTACATTTCCGATTGACTCCCTTTTCCCAGATCGATCCCCCTTTCCCTGATGGATCTTCCCTGCTTTCTCCATGGATTCCCTTTCCTCGATTGACTCTCCATCCTTTTCCCGATTGATCCCCTTTCCTGATCGATCCCTCCCTTTTCCTGATCGATCCCTCTTTTTCCCGATTGATCCCACATTTCCTCGGTCGGTCCCTTTCTCCTTTTCCCGATGGATTCCCTTTTCCCCCATTGACTCCCCATCCTTTTTCCCGGTTGACTCCCACCATTCCTGATCGCTCTCCCCTTTCCCGGTGGATCCCACATTTCCCGAATCGATCCCCACATTTCTCGGTGGATCCCCACATTTCCCGATCGATCCCCGCATTTCCCGGTGGATCCCCACATTTCCCGATCGATCCCCTTTCCCCATTGACCCCTCCTTTTTCCCTATGGATCCCCCATTTTTCTGACCGACTCCGTTTATCCCTGATTGATCCCCTGTTTTTCCCTCTGAATTCCCCTTTTTCCTCGCTGGACCCCTCCTTTCCGCGCTCCCTGCTCCTGGTGGGCTGCTGCCCCGGCCGCGCTGCATCTACGGTTCGGGGCGCGCGTCAGGGTGAGCGGAGCTGACAGCAGCAGCTTCTGCCGGGCGGGGCGGGGCTGCGATGGGATGGGATCGGGCAGGGCTGACTGGAGCTCTGACTCCCGCCCTACACGGAGCCGATGAGCGGCAACCGAGCGGCGGCGGAGCTCAGAGAGCCCGGCTGTCAGCGCGAGTCAGCACGGCCAGGCGTGGGACAGCGGGACAGCGGGACAGCGGGACAGCGGGACAGCGGGATAGCGGGATAACGGATAACGGGATAGCGGGATAGCGGGATAACGGGGTGGGATGGGATAATAAGGTGGGATAATGGGATGGGATAATGGGATGGGATAAAGGGATGGGATGGGAGTAGGAACAGGATGGAATGGGAACAGGAACAGGGATGGAAATGGGATTGAAAATGGGAATGAGAATGGAATTGGGATGGGATAGGAGCGGAATGGGAATGGGGACAGGGATGGGGATGGGAACGGAATGGGAAGGGGAATAGGAATAGGAATGGGAATGGAGACAGCAGTGGGGATGGGAATGGGGATGGGGATGGAAACGAGGATGGGGATGGAATGGGGACAGGAGTGGGTGTGATAGGGAGGGGAATGGGAATGGGATGGGGATGGGGACAGGAATGGAAATGGGAATGGGGACAGGAATGGGGACAGGAATGGGAATGGGAATGGGATGGGGATGGGAATGGGAATGGGAATGGGAATGGAATGGGAATGGGAATGGGATTGTGAAGGGAATGGGAATGGGGACAGGAAATGGGATGGGGTCGGGAATGAAACGGGATGGAGATGGGGACGGGAGTGGGTTTGTTAGGGATTGGGAATGGATTGGGGATGGGATGGCAGCAGGTCCCCCACACTGCCCCAGCCCTCCTGACCGATCCCCACCTCTTCCCGACTGCCCCCCACCCCATCACCCCCTCTATCCCTGACGGCCCCCAACTCCTCCTCTGATCGATTCCCCATCCTCGACTTGTGCCCCTTTCCTGGCAGCAACGGAACGGTGGGATGGGAAATGCGGAAATGGGAATGTGGAATGGGAGAGCAAAACTGTGCAAGGAGGGAAGAAACTCCAGACAGGGGATGGGAGGGATTGAGGGTCAAATCCCATCCATGGGGCTTGGGAAAAACCCATCCATGGAATTTGTGGATTTGGGGGAAATCCTCCAGAGAGATTTGGGAGAATAAAACCCCATCCAGGGAGATTTGTAGGTAAAACCTCATCCAGGGGATTTGTAGGTAAAACCTCATCCATGGGGATTTTTGGGGCTTGGAAACCCCAATCCATGGGAATTTGTAGGGTAAAACCTCATCCAGGGGGATTTTTGGGGTTTGAATCAAAACCCCATCAACGGGAATTTATGGGGCTTGGAAAAAAAAACATAAATGGGATTTGTGGGATTTGGGGGTAAAA
>JAKWBO010001546.1:0-12650 GCA_034336685.1 Luscinia luscinia
TCAGAAAAAATCAGAAAAAAATCGGAGAAAAATCAAAATAAAATCGGAAAAAATCAGAAAAAAATCAGAAAAAAATCGGAAAAAAATCGGAAAAAAATTTGGGTTTTTTTCTAATTTGAGTAATTTTTATTTTTCAGAGTGTGGACGTGGATGGTCGCTCCTTTCTTTTGGAAGGGTTGCAGAAATTTCGGGAATATCGGCTGCGCATGGCGGCGTTCAACCGGCACGGAGCCGGCCCGGCCACGGGGGAGCTGAGGGTGTGCACCCTGTCTGATGGTGAGGAAAATTCGGGAATTTTTAAAAATTTTTTTGGGTTTCTTTAGGGATTTTTTGGGAATTTTAAGAATTTTTGGGATTTTTTCGATTTTTTTAGTTTCAGATTTTTTCGAATTTTGGATTTTCGATTTTTCGAATTTTAATTTCTAGGGATTTTTTGGAGGATTTATTGGGATTTTTTGGGGATTCTTTGGGGATTTTTTAGGGATTTTTTAGGAATTTTTTGGGAATTTTTTTGTGATTTTTTGGGAATTTTTTGGAAATTTTTGGGGATTTTTTGGGGTTTTTTTGGGATTTTTTGGGGATTTTTTGGAATTTTTTTCAATTTTTTCCGAATTTTTTGGGGATTTTTTGTGGATTTTTTTGTGATTTTTTTGTGACTTTTTGGGGATTTTTTGGGGATTTTATTGGGGAATTTTTTGGGAATTTTTTCCCAATTTTTTTCGATTTTTGGGTTTTTTTTGTTATTTTCCGATTTTTTTCGAATTTTTTTCGAATTTTTTTGGAATATGTTTTGAATTTTTTAGGGATTTTTTGGGGATTTTTTGAGGATTTTTTGGAATTTTTTTCAATTTTTTTCAATTTTTTTTTCGACTTTTTTTGGATTTTTTTTCGAATTTTTGGGGGATTTTTTGGGGATTTTTTGGGAATTTTTTAGGAATTTTTTGGGGATTTTTGGGGATTTGTTGGGAATTTTTTGGGGGTTTTTTTAGGGATTTTTGGAATTTTTGGGGATTTTTTTCAAATTTTTGGGGATTCTTTGGGGTTTTTTTACGAATTTTTGGGATTTTTGTGGATTTTGGGATTTTGGGGGATTTTTTGTGGATTTTTGGGGATTTTTGGGATTTTTGGGGATTTTGAGGATTTTTGAAAATTCTTTAAGACATTTTGGAGAATTTTGGAGGAGCTGACGGTGTGCACCCTGTCTGATGGTGAGGAAAATTCGGGATTTTTAAAAAATTTTTTTGGGATTTTTTGGGAATTTTTTGGGATTTTTTGGGGGATTTTTTGGGGATTTTTTGGGATTTTTTTCGATTTTTTTTCGAATTTTTTTCGAAATTTTTTCCAATTTTTTTCGAATTTTTTGGGAATTTGTTTCCCGAAATTTTTGGGGGATTTTTTGTGATTTTTTGGGAATTTTTTGGGATTTTTGGGATTTTTGGGAATTTTTTGGGATTTTTTGGGAATTTTAGGGATTTTTTTTATTTTTGGGGGATTTTTGGGGATTTTTGGGAATTTTTGGGGGATTTTGGGGAATTTTTTGGGGATTTTTTGGGGATTTTTGGGAGATTTTTTGGGGATTTTTGGGGATTTTTGGGGATTTTTAGGGATTTTTGGGATTTTGGGAATTTTTAAAGGATTTTTGGGATTTTTGGGATTTTTTCAATTCTTTTCAATTTTTTCAATTTTTTTCGAATTTTTGGGGATTTTGTGGGATTTTTTGAGAATTTTTGGGATTTTTTGCGGATTTTTTGGGGATTTTTTGGGAACTTTTTGGAGAATTTTCTTTCCCAATTTTATTGTTTTTTTTTTCCCATTTTTGCAGATTAAAAAACCCCAAAATTCATTTTAAAAATGAAAATTATAAATTAAATTTTTGGTTTTCTTTCCCCAGTTCCCAGCGCTGCCCCCAGAAACGTTTCCTTGGAAGTTGTGAATTCAGGGTGAGTTTTTCCCAAAAATTCCCAATTTATCCCCAAAATCCCAAAAAAATTCCCAAAATTCTCAAAAAATCCTTTAAAAATTCCGAAAAATCCCAAAAATTATCAAAATTATCAAAAATTCAAAATTCAAAACTTCCAGAAAAATTCTGAAAAAATTCTCAAAAATCCCCAAAATTCTGAAAAAATCCCCAAAATTAAAAAATCCCAAAAATTCTCAAAAATCCCCCAAATATTCCAGAAAAATCCCAAAGATTCCCAAAATCCCAGAAAGTACCAAATAAATCCTCAAAATATTCCCAAAAAGTTCAAAAAATTCCCCAAAAATCCCAAAAACTCTCAAAAATCCCCAAAAATCCTCAAAAATCCTCAAGAATTCTCAAAAGATTCGAGAAAAATCCCAAAATATCCTCAAAATGTTCCCAGAAAGTTCCAAAAATCCCCAAAAGATCCAGAAAAATCCCGCAAAAATCCCAAAAAGATCCTGCAAAAGAGTTCGATAAGATCTTTAAAATTCCCCACAGAATGCCAAAAGATTCTCGACAAGTTTCCAAAAGGTTCAAAAGATTCTCAAAAGATCCCAAAAGTTCAAGAATCCCAAGGATTCCCCCAGGGTTCAAAAGATCCCAGAGATTAGAAAAGATCACTCAAAAGATCCTGAGAAGATTCTCAGAGATGTTCCATAGATCTGGAAAAAGATCCACCCCAAGAGATTCTCAGGAAGTCCCCAAAAGAATCCCAAAAGATCCCAGGGATTCCCTAAAAGATCCCCAAAGATTCGGAGAAGATCCCAAAAGATTTGGAAAATCTTTAAGGATTCACAAGATACCAAAAGATGCTCAACAAAGTTTCCAAGGTTCCAAGAATTCTAAAAGATCCTAGAGTTCCCAAGATCCCAAAGTTCACTTAAAGAGTTCAAAAGAATCCCAAGAGTTAAAAAGAATCCTGTAAGATCTGAAAGGATTCTCAGAATATTCCTATAAAGATCTTAAAAGATATACCCCAAGGATTCCCAAAATCCCCAAAAGATCATCAAGATCCCAAAAGATTCCAAAGATTCCCAAAAGATCCTGATGAGTTTCGAGAAAGACATTGCCAGGAATTCCTCAAGATCCACAGGAGTCCCAAAAGATCTGCAAAAGTCCCTGGAAGATCCAGGAAGGTTCTGGAAAAGATCCAAGGAATTCTCAAGATCATTGCAGGCCTCAAAAGGATTCCCAAAATCCCCAAAAGGAGTTCCCAAGACGATTCTCTATGAAGTTCTTTTAAAGATCTGAAAGAATTTCAAAAGGATTCCAAAAAGATCTGAACAGTCCCAGAAAGATCCCAAAAGGTTCCCAAAAATCTCCCAAAATCTCAAAAGATCTACCAAAATTCTGAAAAGATCCCCAAAGAGTTCGCCAAAGAGTTCCACAATTGATTTATCCCCAAAAAATCCCCAAAAATTCTCAAAAAATCCCAAAAAATTCCAGAAAAAATCCCAAAAAATTCTCAAAAATTCTCAAAAAATCCCAAAAAATTCTGAAAAAATTCCCAAAAAATCCTCAAAAAATCCCATAAATTCTGAAAAAATTCCCAAAAAATTCCCAAAAAAATTCCAAAATATCCCAAAAAATTCCAAAAAAAATCCTTAAAAAATCCTCAAAAGTCCCAAAAAAAATCAAAAAAATTATCAAAAAATCCACAAAAAATCTCAAAAAATCGCCAAAAAATCCCCAAAAAATCCCAAAAAATTCTCAAAAAATTCTCAAAAAATCCCAAAAAAATCCCCAAAAAATCCCAAAAAATCCTCAAAAAATTCTCAAAAAATCCCCAAAAAATCCCATAAAATCCCCAAAAAATTCTCAAAAAATCCCCAAAAAATTCCCAACAAATCCTCAAAAAATCCTCAAAAAAATCCCAAAAAATTATCAAAAAATTCCCAAAAAAATCCTTAAAAAATCCCGAAAAAATTCTGAAAAAAATCCTAAAAAATTATTTAAAAATCCCAAAAAAATTCAGATTTTTTTTTTATTTTTAGAGCATCAAGGTGAGCTGGCTGCCCCCTCCCCCAGGAACTGAAAATGGATTTTTGACTGGGTACAAAATTCGTCAGAGGAAAAATTCCAGGAGAGGAGAAACAGAAACGTTGGAACCCAACAACCTCTGGTACCTGTTCACAGGTGGGAAAAAATCCCAAATTTTGGGGGAAAAGTAAAAAAAATTGGGGGAAATAATGGGAAAAAATTGGGAAAAAATTGGGGAAAATTGGGGAAAAATTGGAAAAAAATTGGGGAAAAATTGGGGAAAAATTGGGGAAAAATTGGGAAATAATTGGGAAAAAATTGGGGAGAATTTGGAAAAAATTGGGGAAAAATGGAAAAAAATTGAGGAAAAAAAATCCCAAAATTTGGGGGAAAAATTGAAAAAAATTGGGGGAAAATTGAAAAAATTGGGGGAAATAATGGAAAAAAATTGGAAAAAAATTGGGGAAAATTGGGGAAAAATTGGGAAAAAATTGGGGAAAAATTGGGAAAAATTGGGGAAAAATTGGGAAAAATTGGGAAAAATTGGGGAAAAATTGGGAAAAAATTGGGGAAAAATTGGAAAAAAAATGGGAAAAAATTGGGGAAAAATTGGGGGAAAAAATCCCAAAAATTGGGAAAAATAGGAAAAAAAATGGGAAAAAATTGGGAAAATTTGGAAAAAATTGGGAAAAATCCAAAAATTGGGGAAAAATTCGAAAAAATTGGGAAAAATTGGGGAAAAATTGGGAAAAATAGAGAGAAAAAATTGGGAAAAATTGGGAAAAATCCCAAATTGGGGAAATATTGGAAAAAATGGGGAAAAATTGGGAAAAAAATGGGGAAAAATTGGGGAAAAATTGGGAAAAAATTGGGGAAAAATTGGAAAAAATGGGGAAAAATTGGGAAAAATTGGGGAAAAATTGGGGAAAAATTGAGAAAAAATTGGGGAAAAATTGGGAAAAAATTGGGGAAAAATTGGGAAAAAATTGGAAAAAATTGGGGAAAAATTGGAAAAAATTGGGGAAAAATTGGGAAAAAAATGGGGAAAAATTGGGAAAAATTGGAAAAATTGGGAAAAATTGGGAAAAAATTGGGGAAAAATTGGGAAAAATTGGGGAAAAATTGGAAAAATTGGGGAAAAATTGGGAAAAATTGGGAAAAATTGGGGAAAAATTGGGGAAAAATTGGGAAAAAAATTGGGGAAAAATTGGGAAAAATTGGGGAAAAATTGGGAAAAATTAGGGAAAAATTGGGAAAAATTGGGAAAAATTGGGAAAAATTGGGAAAAATTGGAAAAAATTGGGAAATAATTGGGAAAATTGGGGAAAAATTGGGAAAAATTGGGAAAAATTGGGAAAAATTGGGAAGAATCTAAAATTGGGGAAAAAATTGGAAAAAATTGGGGAAATAATGGAAAAAATTGGAGAAAATATGAAAAAATGGGAAAAATTGGAAAAAATTGGGAAAAATTGGAAAAATTGGGAGAAAATTGGGAAAAATTGGAAAAAATTGGGGAAAAATTGGGAAAAATTAGGGAAAAATTGGGAAAAAATTGGGGAAAAATTGGGGAAAAATTGGGAAAAATTGGAAAAAATCCCAAAAATTGGGAAAAATAGGAAAAAATTGGGAAAAATCGGGAAAAATTGGGGAAAAATTGGGGAAAAAATCCCAAAAATTGGGGAAATATTGGAGAAAAATTGAGGGAAAATTGGGAAAAAATTGGGAAAAAATGAGAAAAAATTGGGAAAAAATTGGGGGAAAAAATCCCAAAAATTGGGTAAATATTGGAAAAAATTAGGGAAAATTGGGAAAAAATGGGAAAAATTGGGGAAAATTGGGAAAAATTGGGGAAAATTGGAAAAAATGGGAAAAATTGGAAGAAAGTTAGGAAAAAAATCTCAAAATTTGGGGGAAATAAAAAAATTGGGGCAAAAATAGGAAAAAAATAGGAAAAAATCTCAAATCTTGAGGAAAATTGTAAAAATTTGGGGAAAAGAGAAAAAAATTGGGGAAAATTAAAAAAAATTGGAGAAAAAAATTCCCAAATTTTGGGGGAAATTTTCAAAATTTGGGGGAAAAATATTTAAAGAAATAGGGGAAAAAAATCCTAAAATTTGGGGGAAAATTGAAAAAAAATTGGAGGAAAAATATAAAAAAATGAGGGAAAAATTTCTGAAACATTTTTTTCTCTTTTTTTTGGTCTTTCTCTATTAATTCTGAATTTTTTTCATATATTCTATTCTTTAATTAATTAATTAAATTAAATTTTTTATTTCCAGGGCTGGAGAGGAGGAAACTTTTTTTTTTTTTTCTTTTTATTTAATTAACTTTATTCTATTCTCCATTTGACGAATTCTTTTAATTAATTAAAATTTTAATTTAATTTCAATTTTGATTTCTTTCAGGGCTGGACAGGACCATCCTTTTTTTTTTTTTTTTTTAATTTTATTTTTTTTTCTTTTGATTTAATTAACTTTTTCACTCTATTCCATTCTCCATTTGACGAATTCTTTTAATTAATTAAAATTTTAATTTAATTTCAATTTTGATTTCTTTCAGGGATGGACAGGACCATCCTTTTTCTTATTTTTTTTTCTTTTTTTTTCTTTTTATTTTTTTTTCTTTTGATTTAATTAACTTTTTCACTCTATTCCATTCTCCATCGGACGAATTCTTTTAATTAATTAAAATTTTAATTTAATTTCCATTTTAATTTCTTGCAGGGCTGGACAGGACCATCCTTTTTCTTATTTTTTTTTTCTGTTTTTTTTAAAATTTTAATTTTTTTTCTTTTTATTTAATTAACTTTATTCTATTCTCCATTTGACAAATTCTTTTAATTAATTAAAATTTTAATTTAATTTCCATTTTAATTTCTTGCAGGGCTGGACAGGAGCATCCTTTTTTCTCTTTTTTTTTTTTTTTTTTTTTAAATTTTATTTTTTTTTCTTTTTATTTAATTAACTTTTTCACTCTATTCCATTCTCCATTTGACGAATTCTTTTAATTAATTAAAATTTTAATTTCATTTCAACTTTGATTTCTTTCAGGGCTGGACAGGACCATCCTTTTTCTTTTTTTTTTTTTTAATTTTATTTTTTTCTTTTATTTAATTAACTTTTTTCACTCTATTCCATTCTCCATCGGACGAATTCTTTTAATTAATTAAAATTTTAATTTAATTTCCATTTTAATTTCTTTGCAGGGCTGGACAGGAGCATCCTGTTTTTTTTTTTTCTTTTTTTTTAAATTTTTTTTCTTTTTATTTAATTAACTTTATTCTATTCTCCATTTGACCAATTCTTTTAATTAATTAAAATTTTAATTTAATTTCAATTTTGATTTCTTTCAGGGCTGGAGAGGAGCAATTTTTTCTCTTTTTTTTTGTCTCTTTTTTTATTTTTTTTTTTTTCTTTTTATTTAATTAACTTTTTCACTCTATTTCATTCTCCATTTGACAAATTCTTTTAATTAATTAAAATTTTAATTTAATTTCAATTTTAATTTCTTTCAGGGCTGGAGAGGAGCATCCTTTTTCTTTTTTTTTCTTTTTTTTTTAATTTTTTTTTCTTTTTATTTAATTAACTTTATTCTATTCTCCATTTGACGAATTCTTTTAATTAATTAAAATTTTAATTTAATTTCCATTTTAATTTCTTTCAGGGCTGGACAGGAGCATCCTGTTTCTTTTTTCTTTTTTTTTTTTTTAATTTTTTTCTTTTTATTTAATTAACTTTATTCTATTCTCCATTTGACGAATTCTTTTAATTAATTAAAATTTTAATTTAATTTCAATTTTAATTTCTTTCAGGGCTGGACAGGACCATCCTTTTCTTTTTTTTTTTCTTTCTTTTTTAAATTTTATTTTTTTTTCTTTTTATTTAATTAACTTTTTCACTCTATTCCATTCTCCATTTGACCAATTCTTTTAATTAATTAAAATTTTAATTTAATTTCGATTTTAATTTCTTTCAGGGCTGGACAGGACCATCCTTTTTCTTATTTTTTTTTCTATTTTTTTTTTTAATTTTATTTTTTTTTCTTTTGATTTAATTAACTTTTTCACTCTATTCCATTCTCCATCGGACGAATTCTTTTAATTAATTAAAATTTTAATTATATTTCAACTTTGATTTCTTTCAGGGCTGGAGAGGAACATCCTTTTTTTCTTTTTTTTTCAATTTTTATTTTTTTCTTTTTATGTAATTAACTTTTTCACTTTATTCCATTCTCCATCGGACGAATTCTTTTAATTAATTAATTTTTCACTTTTTTCATCTATTTTATTTGTGAATTGATTAATTAAATTTCACTTTTCATTTCAGGCCTGGAGAGGAGCAGCCATTACAGTTTCCAAGTCTCGGCCATGACCGTGAACGGGACGGGGCCGCCCTCGGAGTGGGTGGGGGAGGGGACGCCGGACAGCGACCTGGATGGTAACAAAAAAATAAAATAAAATAAAATTTTAAAAAAAGGGAAAAATGAAGAAAAAATGAGGGAAAAATTGGGGAAAAATTGGGGGAAATTTGGAAAAAATTTGGATTAAAAATGAAAAAAAATGGAGAAAAAATGGAGAAAAAATGGAGAAAAAATGGGGAAAAATTGGGGGAAATTTGGGGGAAAATTGAAAGAAAATTGGGGGAAAAATTGGGGAAAAATTGGGGAAAATTGGGAAAAATTGGGGGAAATTTGGAAAAAATTTGGATTAAAAATGAAAAAAATGGAGAAAAAATGGGGGAAAAATTGGGGAAAAATTGGGGAAAATTGGGGAAAATTTTGGAATAAAATGGGGAAAAATGGAGAAAAAATGGAGAAAAATTGGGGAAAAATTGGGGGAAAAATGGAGAAAAAATAGAGAAAAAATAGGGAAAAATTTGGAATAAAATGGGAAAAATGGGGAAAAAATGGGGGAATAAAATGGGGAAAAATTGGGGGAAAATTGGGGAAAAATTTGGATTAAAAATGAGAAAAACGGAGAAAAATGGAAAAAAATGGAGATAAAATGGAGAAAAAGAGGGAAAAATTGGGGAAAAATTGGGGAAAAATTGGGGAAAAATTGGGGAAAAATTGGGGGAAAATTGGGGAAAAATTTAGATTAAAAATGAAAATGGAGAAAAATAGAGAAAAAATGGGGAAAAATTTCTAATAAAATGGGGAAAATTGGGGAAAAATTGGGGAAAATTTGGGGGAAAATTGGGGGAAAATTGGGGGAAAAATGGGGAAAAAATTGGGGAAAATTGAGAAAAAATTGGGGAAAAATTGGGGAAAAATTGAAACAAAATGGGGGAAAATTTGGATTAAAATGAGAAAAAAATGGAGAAAAAATGGGGAAAATTTGGAATAAAATGGGAAAAATTGGGAAAAATTTGGAATAAAATGGGGAAAAATTGGGGAAAATTGGGGAAAAATTTGGATTAAAAATGGGAAAAAATTGGGAAAAATTGGGGGAAAATTGGGAAAATTGGAGAAAAATTGGGAAAAATTGGAGAAAAATTGGGGAAAATGGGGAAAAATTGGGAAAAATTGGGGAAAAAATGGAGAAAAATTGGGGGGAAATTGGGATAAAAATGGTGGAAAAATGGAGAAAAATTAGGAAAAAATGGGAAAAAATTGAGGAAAAATGGGGAAAAAATTGGAGAAAAAATTGAGAAAAAAATGGAGGAAAATTAAGAAAAAATGAGAAAAAAAATAGGAAAAAAATGGGAAAAATTGGGTGAAAATTGGGAAAAAATGGGGAAAAAATTGGAAAAAAATGAAGAAAAATTGGGAAAAAATGGGGAAAAAATTGGAAAAAAATGAAGAAAAATTGGGAAAAATTGGGATAAAAATGAGGAAAATTGGGGAAAAATTAGGAATAAATGGTGGAAATAATGGAGAAAAATGAGGAAATAATGGGGAAAATTGGGGAAAAATTAGGAAAAAATTGGAGAAAAAAGGAGGAAAATTAAGAAAAGAAAAAGAGAAAAAATGGGAAAAAATTAGGAAAAAAATTGGGAAAAATTGAGAAAAAATTGGGGGAAAAATGGGGAAAAAATGGAGAAAAATTAGGGAAAAAAGGGGGAAAATTGGGAAAAAATTGGAGAAAAAATTGAGAAAAAACGGAGGAAAATTAAGAAAAAAATGAGAAAAAAATTGGGAAAAAATGGGGAAAAATTGGGAAAAATTAGGAAAAAATGGGGAAAAATTGGGAAGAAATGGGGAAAAAATTGGAAAAAAATGAAGAAAAATTGGGAAAAATTGGGATGAAAATTGGGAAAAATTGGGGAAAAATTGGGAAAAATTGGGATAAAAATGAGAAAAAATTGGGGAAAAATTGGCCAAAAATTGGAGAAAAAATTTAGAAAAAATTGAGGAAAATTAAGAAAAAGTGAGAAAAAAATTGGGAAAAAATGGGGAAAAATGGGGAAAATTTGGGAAAAAATTGGGGAAAAAATTGGAAAAAAATGAAGAAAAATTGGGAAAAATTGGGATAAAAAGTTGGAAAAATTGGGGAAAAATTAGGAAAAAATGGAGAAAAATTGGGGAAAAATTGGGAAAAATTGGGATAAAAAAATGGGAAAAAATTGGAGAAAAATTGGGAAAAAATTGGAGAAAAAATTGAGAAAAAATGGAGGAAAATTATGAAAAAAATGAGAAAAGAATTGGGAAAAAAAGGGGGAAAAAATTTAAAAAAATCAGTAAAAAATCGCTAAAAAATCAATAAAAAATCCAATTTTCATCGGATTTTTTTCATTTTTTTTTTCAAAATTTTCACTTTTATTTTTATTATTTTTTTATTTTATAGAATCTCAAGTTCCAGGCCAGCCCAGCTCCCTCCACGTCCGAGCTCTCTCCACCAGCATCGTGCTGAGTTGGACACCCCCCCTGAACCCCCAAGTGACCGTTCGGGGTTTTCTCATCGGTTACGGGGTGGGGAGTCCCTACAGCCACACCCTGAGGGTGGACAGCAAGCAGAGGTTTTATTCCATCCAGAATCTAGGTAAGAATTTTTATTTTTATTTAAAAAATAATTCAGAAATTTTCCCCGGTTTTTTCTGATTTTTTTCTGATTTTTTTCCGATTTTTTTCTGATTTTTTTCCAATTTTTTTCTGATTTTTTTCCAATTTTTTTCAATTTTTTTCCAATTTTTTTCAATTTTTTTTCAATTTTTTTCCCCATTTTATCCCCATTTTCCCCCCATTTTTCTCCACAATTTTCACCTTTTTTCCCCCATTTTTTCAAATTTTTTCGGATTTTTGGGAGATTTTTTTCTGATTTTTTTCCGGTTTTTTTCCGGTTTTTTTCCAATTTTTTTTCTGATTTTTCCCGATTTTTTCCGATTTTTCCTCCATTTTCCCCCATTTTCCCCATTTTCCTCCACAAGTTTCTCCTTTTTCCCCCATTTTTTCAAATTTTTTCGGATTTTTCTGAGATTTTTCCGATTTTTTTGATTTTTTCCCAATTTTTGTCTGTGGGAGTCCCTACAGCCACACCCTGAGGGTGGACAGCAAGCAGAGGTTTTATTCCATCCAAAATTTAGGTAAGAATTCTTTAATTCATAAGAAATAATTCCCTAATTAATCTGATTTTTTTCCGATTTTTTTCCGATTTTTTCCGATTTTTTTCTGATTTTTTTCCGATTTTTTTCTGATTTTTTTCCAATTTTTTCCAATTTTTTTTCAATTTTTTTCCCCATTTTATCCCCATTTTCCCCTCATTTTTCTCCACAATTTTCTCCTTTTTTCCCCCATTTTTAGAAATTTTTTCGGATTTTTTCTGATTTTTCCGATTTTTCTGATTTTTCCGATTTTTTCCGATTTTTTCAGATTTTTTCCAATTTTTTCCTCCATTTTCCCCATTTTCCCCCATTTTCCTCCCACAATTTTCTCCTTTTTCCCCATTTTTTCAAATTTTTTCGGATTTTTTAGCTTTTTTCGTTTTTTCTGATTTTTTCCGATTTTTTCCGATTTTTTCCGGTTTTCCGATTTTTCCGATTTTTTCCGGTTTTTCCAAATTTTTTCCAATTTTTTCCAATTTTTTTCAATTTTTTTGAAATTTTTTTCACCATTTGTTCCCCATTTTCCCCCCATTTTCCTCCACAATTTTCTCCTTTTTTCCCCCATTTTTAAAAATTTTTTCGGATTTTTTCCGATTTTTTCCGATTTTTTCCGATTTTTTTTCCCATTTTTTTCCCATTTTTTCCCCATTTTTCCCCCATTTTCCTCCACAATTTTCTCCTTTTTTCCCCCATTTTAAAAAATTTTTTCGGATTTTTTCCGATTTTTTTCCAATTTTTTTCGATTTTTTTGAAATTTTTTTCCCCATTTTTTCCCCATTTTTCCCCAATTTTCCTCCACAAGTTTCTCCTTTTTTCCCCATTTGTAAAAATTGTTTTGAAATTTTCTGATTTCTTTCTGGATTTTATTGGATTTTTTTCTGATTTTTTTCCAATTTTTTTCGATTTTTTATCAATTTTTTTCCATTTTTCCCCATTTTTTCCCCATTTTCCTCCACAATTTTTCTCCTTTTTTCCCTCATTTTTCCCCCATTTTCCTCCACAATTTTCTCCTTTTTCCCCATTTTTAAAAATTTTTTGGATTTTTTTGAGCTTTGCTTGATTTTTTCCGATTTTTTCCTCATTTTCCCCAATTTTTTCCTGATTTTCCCAAATTTTCCCCAGTTTTTTCCCATTTTATTTCTATTTTATCCCATTTTATTTCTAATTTT
>JAKWBO010001547.1:0-12647 GCA_034336685.1 Luscinia luscinia
GGGAAAAGATGGGAGGATTAGGGAAATTAGCGGGAAAAGATGGGGGAGATTGGAAATTCAGGAAATCAGGGAAATTTGAGAAGTTGGGGAAAGATGGGAGGATTAGAGGAAATTGGGGGAAAGATGGGAGGATTGGAAATTCAGGAAATTGGGAAAGTGAGAATGATGGGGAAAAATGGGAGGATTGGGAAGTGGGGGAAGGTGGGGAAAATTCAGAGAAATCAGGGAAATTTGAGGGAAAGATGGGAGGATTCGGAGGAATTGGGAAATTGGGAGAGATTGAGGAGAAAATGGAAATAGGGAAAGATTGGGGAGGATTGGGAAGATGGGGGAAAATTCAGGAAATCAGGAAATTTGAGGAAAGATGGGGAAAGATGGGAAGGATTGGGAGGGAAGTGGGGAAAGATGGGGAGAGTGGGAGATGGAAGATTGGGAGAAATGGGAAATGAAATTTGAGGGAAAGATGGGAAAGATGGGAAGGATTGGGGAAGTTGGGAAGATGTGGAGAATTGGGGAGAAGGTGGAAATTCAGGGAAATTGGGGAAAGATGGGGAGGATTGGGAGAGATTGGGGGAAGATTGGGGAAATTCAGGAAGTGGGGAAATTTGAGAGGAAAGATGGGGAAAGATGGGAAGGATTGGGGAAAGTGGGGAGATGGGGAGAATTGGGAAGTTGGGGAAGATTGGGGAAGATTGGGTGGAAATTAGGGAAATGTGAGGAAATTGGGAAAATTGAGGGAAGTTGGGAGAAATATGGGAAAATTTGGGGAAAGATGGGGAAAATTGGGAGGAATTGGGGAAGGTAGGGAGAACATGGGAGAAAATTGGCAAATACCCTTCAGGGATAACTGCGTGTGTCCCCACCCCACTAATTAATTACCCTGTTATCCGTTAACTGTCGCATTAGTATCACATTAATACCCTGTTATCCCGTTAATTATCGTATTAATTATCACATTAATTACCCTGTTATCCCGTTAACTATCGCATTAATTATCGCATTAGTTACCCTGTTATCCCGTTAATTATCGCATTAATTATCGCATTAATTACCCTGTTATCCGTTAACTATCGCATTAATTATCACATTAATTACCCTGTTATCCCGTTAATTATCGCATTAATTATCACATTAATTACCCTGTTATCCCGTTAATTATAGCATTAATTGTCGCATTAACTACCCTGTTATCCCGCTAACTATCGCATTAATTATCACATTAATTATCCCGTTATCCCATCCCAGGGATGATTCCGTGCCTCCCTCCCCCACGGGAACAGCCCCTCCCCAAAATGAAAACCTGCCCCTCCCTGCATCCCATCACCCCAAAACCCCAACCCCAAATGAGACCCCGTTTGCCACCCCCCAACCCCCAAAATTGAGACCCCGTGGCCACGCTCCTCCCAACCCCCAAAATTGAGAGCCCTGCCCCACCTTTGAGCTGCGAGGGCGGCACCAGCCCTGGGCCCCGCCCCAGGCCAGCAGCACCTCGAGCAGGGACAGCGACAGCGACAGCGACAGCGACAGCGCCATGGTCACTGCGGGGACAGAGATGGGGACAGGAGTCAGAGGACAGGGACAGGGATAAGGGATAAGGGATAAGGGATAAGGGACAGGGACAGGATTGGGGGGACAGGGACAGGGACAGCGACAGCGCCATGGTCCTGCGGGGACAGAGATGGGGACAGGAGTCAGGGACAGGGACGGGATTGGGTGACAGGGACAGGGGACAGGGACAGCGACAGCGCCATGGTCCTGCAGGGGACAGGGGGACAGGGGAGTCAGGGACAGGACAGGGATTGGAGGACAGGGAGAGTGCAGGGACAGAGATGGGGACAGGGGAGTCAGGGACAGGGGATAGAGGGATAAGGGACAGGGACAGGGACAGGGATTGGGAACATGGACAGGGGACAGGGATTGGGGACAGGGACAGCGACAGCTGACAGTGACAGGGACAGCGCTCACATGGTCCTGCGGGACAGAGATAGGGGACAGGGAGAGTCTAAGGGACAGGGATAAGGAGGATAAGGACAGGGATAAGGGGACAGGGACAGGGAATTGGGGACAGGGACAGGGACAGGGACAGTGACAGCGCCATGGTCCGTGCAAGAGGGACAGGAATGGGGACAGGAAGGATCAGGGACAGTGACAGCGACAGCGCCATGGTCTCTGACGGGGACAGAGATAGGGGACAGGAGAGTCAGGGACAGTGACAGCGACAGCGCCATGGTCCTACGGGGACAGGGGACAGGAGGAGTCAGGGACAGGGATAAGGGATAGGGATAAGGGATAAGGGGACAGGGACAGGGAACAGGGACAGGGACAAGGACAAGGGACAGGAATAGCGGACAGGAAGGCAGGGGACAGGGACAGGGGACAAGGGACAGGGAGACAGGAACAGAGATTGGGGACAGGGGACAGGGACAGGGACAGGGACAGGGACAGGGACAGGGAATAAGGGATAAGGGACAGGGATAAGGACAGGGACAGGGATTGGAGGACAGGGAAGTAGGGAACAGGGACAGGAGGATAAGGGATGAGGACAGGGGACAGGGATTGAGGGACAGGGACAGGGAGAGGGACAGGGAAGGACAGGAGAAGTCAGTGACAGGGACAGGGGACAGGGAACAGGGACAGGGACAGAGGACAGGGACAAGGGACAGTGACAGAGCCAAGGTCCCTGCGAGGAGGCACAGGGGGTCACGGGGTCTCATTTTAGGGGTTTGGGGGTCACGGGTTTGGATTTTGGGGACTGACAGTGACAGCGACAGCGCCACAGTCCCATGCAGGGGACAGGGGGGACACAGGGGGACACACGGGGGGACACACGGGGGTCAGCGCCGGCCCCGCCCCTCCCACCCGAGCACAGGACTCTGAGTCATCCCCTCCCCACCCAAAAAATAAAACAAAACAAAAAATCCCCGCAGGATTTCGGGAAAGGGCACGGCCCGAGCCAGCGCGGGGAGGAGGCAGCGGGGATTTTGGGGGTCCCTGAGCACTAGGGGTGTCTGGGGGTCTCTGAGGGGTTTGGGGGTCTCAGGGTTCCAGGGGATCTGGGGGGTTTGGGGGTCCCAGAGCACTGGGGGTTTAGGGGCACTGGGGAATTTTGGGGTCCCAGGGCACTGGGAGGGTTTTGGGGGCACTGGAGAAGTTTTGAGGGGTCCCTGGGCACTGGAGGTGTCTGGGGGGTCTCTGGAGGGTTGGGGGTTTGGGGGTCTCAGGGTTCAGGGGGATTTGGGAGATTTGGGAGGTCCCAGGGCAATGGGAGGGTTTAGGGGGCACTGGAGAATTTTAGGAGTCCCAGGGCAATGGGAGGGTTTAGGGGGACACTGGGGAATTTTGGGGTCCCAGGGCACTGGGGGTTTGGGGGCACTGGAGAATTTTGGGAGTCCCAGGGCACTGGGAGGTTTAGAGGGCACGGGGGATTTTTGGGGTCCCTGAGCACTAGGGGTGTCTGGGGGTCTCTGGGGAGGTCTGGAGGGGTTTGGGGGTCTCAGGGTCCCAGGGGAATCTGGGAGGTTTTGGGGGTCCCTGGGCAATGGGGGTGTCTGGGGGTCTCTGGAGGGGTTTGGGGACACTGGGGGTTTTGGGGGTCCCTAGGCAGTGGGGGTCAGGCTGTGCCCTCCCCCGGTGACCGCGGCTGGAATTCCGGGGATGGGAGATGGACAGACGGACACGGAACGGAGGCGGGACCCCAGAATTCGGGACATCCCTAAAATTCGGGACCCCAGAATTCGGGACCCCCAGAATTCAGGACCCCGGATCCAGCCCTCCCCAAAAGTAACCCCCTCCCCGTGGAGCCCTGCCCTCTCCGGGATTGTGCAATTCTAAATTCCCCCACCCCACCCCTTCCCAAAATTCTTGTGCAATGCGGGCCCAGCGCGGAGGCCGGACCCAACCCCACCCACCCGGGGTGACACTGCAGCTGGTGACAGCCCAAAAACCCATCCTGAACCCCAAAACCACATCCTAAACCCCAAAACCCATCCCAAATCCCAAAACCCATCCCAAATCCCAAAACCACATCCTAAACCCTAAAAATCATCCTAAATCCCAAAAACCCATCCTAAATCCCAAAATCTCCATCCCAAACCCCAAAACCCATCTTAAATCCCAAAATCTCCATCCCAAACCCCAAAAACTCATCCCAAACCCCAAAACCCATCCCGAACCCCAAAACCCATCCTAAATCCCAAAACCCATCCCAAATCCCAAAAACCCATCCCAAATCCCAAAAACCCGTCCGAATCCCAAAAACCACATCCTAAACCCCAAAAACTCCATCCTAAATCCCAAAAGTTCATCCCGAACCCCAAAACCCATCCCAAACCCCAAAAACCACATCCTAAACCACAAAACTCCATCCTAAATC
Organism: Luscinia luscinia; assembly: GCA_034336685.1. Taxonomy (NCBI): domain Eukaryota; kingdom Metazoa; phylum Chordata; class Aves; order Passeriformes; family Muscicapidae; genus Luscinia; species Luscinia luscinia. Next base: position 4,373 of record JAKWBO010001547.1, read on the forward strand.
CCAAAACTCCATCCCAAATCCCAAAACCCCATCCCAAATCCCAAAAACCCATCCCGAATCCCAAATAATCCATCTCAAATCCCAAAACCCCATCCCGAATCACAAGAACCCATCCTAAATTCCCAAAACCCATCCTAAATCCCAAAATCCCATCCTGAATCCTAAAAATCCCATCCCAAAACCCCCATCCCAATTCCCAAAAATCCACCCCAAATCCCAGATAACCCCGCATATCCCAAATCCCAAAACACCCTCCTCAAATCCCAAATCCCAAATAATTCCCAAATCCCAAATATTTCCCAAATTCCTCCCCCAGCCCGGCCCCGCTCCATCCTGCCCGGCGCAGGGAATTGTGGAAACTCCCGCCGAGCATCCGCCCGCTCCATCCCCTCCCCTCCCAAAACCGTCCGGGGACCCCAAAAAAGGGGAAAAACGGGGGAAGGGGGAAAAAATGAGGGAAAGGAGGGAAAATGAAAAGGGAAAAAAGGGGAAAAGGAGGGAAAAGTGGAGGAAAAGGAAAAGAGGAAAAAAGGGGAAAGGGGAAAATGATGGGAAAGGGGGAAGGGAAGAAAAAGGGGGAAAAAAGAAAGAAAAGGGAAGAAAAGGAAAAGAGAAAAGGGACAAGGGAAGAAATGGAGAAAAAGGGAAAAACGGGAAAAGAAGGGAAAAGAAAGGGAAGAGGGAAAAGGGGAGGAAAGATAGAGGAAAAGAGAAAAGGGAAAGGGGAAAAAGAGAAGAAAAGAGAAAAAGGGGGAAAGGGAAAAGGAGGAAAATAGGGAAGGAGAAGTAAAGGGGAAAAAGGGGAAAACGGGAAAAGAAGGAAAAGAAAGGAAGAGGGAAAGGGGGAAAACGGGGAGGAAAGGGAAATAGGGGAAAAGAGAAAAAGGGAAAGGGAAAAAAGGGAGAAAAAGGAGAAAAAGAGAAAAAAGGGGGAAAACGGAAAAGGAGGAAAATAGGGAAGGAGAAGTAAACGGGAAAAAGGGGAAAACGGGGAAAAGAAAGGGGGAAAGGGGAGAAAATGAAAAGGAGGGAAAAGAAGAGAAAACGGGAAAAGGGAGAAAAGTGAAAAGGAGGGGGAAGTGAAAAGGGAAGGGAGAAAAAAGGAAGAAAAAGAGAAAAAAGGGTAAAAAGGAGAAAAAGGTGGGGAGAGAAAAAAGAGGAAAAAAAGGGAAAGGGATTGAGGGAAGGATTCCGAAGGGATTTGGGATTTGGGTTGAGGTTTGGGAGTTTGGGGTTTGAGGTTTGGGGTTTGGGGATTTGGGGTTTGGGATTTGGGGATTTGGGGATTTGGGGTTCGGAGATTTGGGGTTTCGGATTTGGGGTTTGGGATTTGGGGTTCGGAGATTTGGGGTTAGGGATTTGGGGTTGGGGATTTGGGGTTTAGGGATTTGGGGTTTGGGGTTTAGGGATTTAGGGTTTGGAGGTTTGGGATTTGGGGTTTGGGGGTTCAGGGATTTGGGGTCTGGGGATTTGGAGGTTTAGGGATTTGGGGACTTAGGGATTTGGGGGTTCAGGATTTGGGGTTCAGGGTTTGGGGATTTGGGGTTCGGGATTTGGGGATTTGGGGTTTCAGGATTTGGGGTTTGAGGTTCGGGGTTTGGGGTTTGGGGATTTGGGGTTTGAGGTTTGGGGACTTGGGATTTGGGGCTGAGGATTTGGGGTTTAGGGATTTGGGGTTTGATTGGGTTCGGATTTGGGGTTGGATTGGGGGCCTGGGATTTGGGGTTCTGAGGTTCGGGGTTAGGTTTGGGGTTTGAGGTTTGATTGGGGACTTGAGGGTCTGGGTCTGGGATTAGGGATTGAGGATTTGGGGTCAGGGATTTGGGGTTTGGGATTTGGGGTTTTCGGGATTTGGGGGTTTGAGGTTTGGGGATTTGGGGTTTGAGGTTTGGGGGATTTGGGGGTTGGGGATTTAGGAGTTTGAGGTTTGGGATTTGGGGATCTGGGGTTTGGGATTTGGGGTTTGGGACTTGGGGTTTCGGGTTTGGGGTTCCTTTCCCGTACCGCTCCGCCGCCGGCGCCGCTCGGGTCGCGCTCGGGTCCCGCTTTATCCGCCCGGCCGGACCCGCCCTTGGTCCCTCCCGGTCCCTCCCGGAGCTTTCTGGAACGGCCCCGCCCCGCCCCGCCATGACAGTCCCGAAATTCCCCCCACCCCAAAATTCCCGAAGCGGATCGGGGGAGGAATTATTTGGGGAATTTGGGGGTTCGCGATCCCGAACTCTGCGGTGCGGGCGGGAAAAGCGAACCGGCCGCGACCCCCCGAGACCCCGGGGCGCCCCCAATTCCCCTGCCCGGAGTGTTCGGGGGAAACTGAGGCACGGACCCCTCCCCATCCTGGGAGCCCCAAATTCCCTCCCCAAATTCCCGCCCCAAATTCCCGCCCCAAATTCCCGCTCCTTCCAGGGAAACTGAGGCACAGCCCCCCTCCCCATCCTGGGACCCCCAAATTCTCGCCCTAAATTCCCGCCCCAAATTCCTTCTCCTTCCTGGAGCCGCTGAATTCCAAGGGGGAAACTGAGGCACAGCGACCCTTCCCGATCCTGGGACCCCAAATTCCCCAAATTCCCCCCAAATTCCCGCCTCCTTCCAGGGAAACTGAGGCACAGCCTCCTCCCTATCCTGGGACCCCCAAAATTCCCCTCCCCAAATTCTCGTTCCTTCCAGGGGAAACTGAGGCACAGCCCCACCTCTCTATGCTGGGACCCCCCCAAATTGCCGCCCCAAATTCCATCTCCTTCCTGGAGCCGCTGAATTCCTGGGGGGAAACTGAGGCACAGCGTCCCCTCCTCATGCTGGGACCCCCAAATTCCCGTCCCCAAATTCCCGCTCCTTCCAGGGAAACTGAGGCACAGCCCTCCCTATCCGGAATCCCAAATTCCTGCTCCTTCCTGGAGCTGGAGCATTCAGGGGAAACTGAGGCACAGCCTCTCCCCCATCCTGGGACCCCCAAAATTCCCCTCCCAAATTCCCTTCTTCCAGGGAAACTGAGGCACAGCCCACCTCTCTATCCTGGGATCCCCAAAATTTCCCTCCCAAATTCCCGCTTCTTTCTGGGGAAACTGAGGCACAGTCCTCCGCTCCCAATCCTGGGAACCCTGAAATTCCCGCTCCTTCCTGGCACCGCTGCATTCCAGGGGAAACTGAGGCACAGCCCCCTCCCCGTGCCAATCCTAGGACTCCCCGAATTCCGTCCCCCCAAATTTCTGCTCCTGCCTGGAGCTGGAGCGCTCCAAGGAAACTGAGGCACAGATCCCCTCTCTATCCTCGGGACCCCCGAATTCCCATCCCAATTTGCTTCTCTTTCCTGGGAAACTGAGGCACAATCCTCCCCCTCCCAGTCCTGGGACCCCCCAAATTCCTGCTCCTTCCTGGAACTGCCGCATTCCAGAGGGGAAACTGAGGCACAGCCTCCCTCCCCATCCTGGGGCCTCCCCGAATTTCCCCCAAATTCCCGCTCCTGCCTGGAGCTGCAGCATTCAGGGGAAACTGAGGCACAGAGCCCCTTCCCATCCTGTGACCCCTGAATTCCCATCCCAAATTCCCCCTCCTTCCTGGGGAAACTGAGGCACAGCTTCCCCTTCTTCCATCCTGGGACCCCCAAATTCCCGCTCCTTCCTGGGGCCGCCCCTGAAGCGTTCCCGGGGCGGAAACTGAGGCAGCCCGGAATTCCCGGGAGAACAATGGGAACAGGGGAGGGGGCCAGGCGGGGCAGGGCGGCCCAGGTCCGCCCCCAGCCCGCAGGGAAGGGGGAGCAGATCCAGGGATCGGGATCCGGGATCGGCACCAGGATCGGCACCGGCATCAGGGACCCCCGGCCCGGCTGCGGACCCCGGAGCAGGTACAGGACACTCGGGGGGCTGCAGGACCCCAGGAATGAGAGGGGATCCCAGGAATTTGTGCGGAACACTCGGGAATGTGGCGGGGGAGGAGATCCTGGGAATGCGGGAGGGACCCCGGGAATGCGGGGAGACACTCGGGGGGCTGCAGGACCCCGGGAATGCGGGGACGGGATCCTGGGAATGCGGGGGACCCCGGGAAATTGTGCGGGACACTCGGAGGGCTGCGGGACGCCGGGAATGAGAGGGGACCCCGGGAATGAGAGGGATCCGGGAATTTGTGCGGAACACTCGGGAATGCGGCGGGGAGATCCTGGGAATGCGGGAGGGACCCCGGGAATGCGGGGTGACCCCGGGAATTGGTGCGGACACTCGGGGGACTGCGGCACCCCGGGAATGCGGGGGACCCCAGATCAGGGCAGGCCGGGCGCTCCCGGGTCGCGCTCCGCAGAGAGCCATGTCGGGACATGCGGTGACATGTCGCGCTATGTGAGGACATGCGGTGACATGCGGTGACATATCGGGACATGCGGTGACATGTCGGGCCGTGTCGGGACACGCGGTGACACGTCGGGACATGTCGGGCCAGGTTTTCCCAGCATTTTGGGGCAGTTCCTTTTCCCTCCAGGATCCCGGAGGATGGATGAGGGCTGGGGCGGGGGTCGCTGCCCCAATTGGGGAGTCTGAACCCCCACGGTGGGGGAGGAAAATTTGGGCTGCAGCGCGGGGCTGGTCCTGGCTCACTCCCGCCTCTGCCCCCGCAGCTCCAGGACACTCCTCGGAATTCCTGGCTGGAATCAGCGGGAGCGACAGCGGGGCCGTGACCTCGGCGACCCCGGAAAGGGCCCGGACCTTCCTCCCCCCTCCTCCTCCCCCGAACTTCCTCTTCCTCCCTGGGCACGGAACCCGCGAGGCGCCGCTCCTGGGACACCCCGAGACCCGCAGAACTCCTCGCGTACTTTTGGGACTGGCCGAATTTCTGGGACACTTTTGGGACTGACCGAATTTCTGGGACACTTTTGGGACTGGCCGAATTTCTGGGCCGCCCCGGGCCGTGTGAGGCTGCCCCGTTCCCTCCCCACTTTTGGGACCCATGTTCTGCTTCCCGTCCAGGAGGAAGGGGCGCAAGGAGGATCGCCCCAAATCCATGGATCGCCAGGTTCTCCTGCAGGAGTCGCCCCGGCAGCCGGGTCCGGAGGGTTTTCCGTGCTGGGCGGTGCCGGGGAGGGCTGGGCCGGGCCGCGGAGCCAGGACGGGGTGCGAGGAGCCGGGCAGGGCGGGAGAAGCACCGGGAAGGAGCCGGGAGCGGCGGGAGACGGGCAGGGCTGTGCCCAGGCGGACGGGAAAGAGCCGGGGAGCCGCCGGAGCGCCGGAGCCCAGCCGGGAAAGCGAGCCCAACCGGATCCCACCCTCGGGAAGGATTTTGGGAATGTGCCGAGGGAAGGGATGGATCAACCTCAGCCCGACTCCGTGCTGGGAGCAGCCAGGATGAGGAGGGAGCATCTGGCAGCTCTTCCCAGAACCAGGACGGTGCCAGGCACGGCCAGAACCCGGAGCAGAGCCCAGGGAGCAGCTCTGGGGAAAGCTGAGCAGGCTGGGAGAGAACATGGAGAAGTGGGAAGGGAAATCCACGGCAGAGCTGGCGACCAGGCTGGCACAGCTCGCCGTGGCGACGCCGACCCACAGCTACCCCGTGCAGCCGGGAATCCTCCGGGAGCCGGGGATCTGCCAGGAGCTGGGAATCCGCCAGGAGCCAGGGATCCACCAGGAGCCGGGAATCCATCAGGAGCTGGGAATCCGCCAGGAGCCGGGAATCCAGCAGGTGCTGGTAGTCCACCAGGAGCCAGGGATCCACCAGGAGCCAGGGATCCATCAGGAGCCGGGAGTCCACCAGGAGCCGGGAATCCACCAGGAGCTGGGAATCCAGCAGGGAGACAGGAATCCACCAGGAGCCAGAAATCCATCAGGTGCTGGTAGTCCAGCCAGGTGCCAGGGATCCACCAGGAGCTGGGAATCCACCAGGAGCCGGGGTCTGGGGCCAGCCAGGACACCGGGAATCCGGACGGGATGGCCGCGGGAATGCTGAGAGCAGGGAGGAGGATTTGGAGTCGGACTTGGACTCGGACTCGGACTCGGACTCGGACTTGGACTCGGACTCGGACTCAGACTTGGGCTCGAGTCGGACTTGGGCTTCCGGGCTCGGAGTCGAGTCGGAGCAGCCCATTGTGGTCGGGCTCCTGCGGGCGAGGCCGCACTCAGGCTGCTGGCAGCGGGTGTCGGGGAGGTGTGGCGCGCTCCCGCCTGGACTGCGGGCGGCTGGAGCAGCCGGAGCTGCTGGACGGGGACCGGTGCCCTTCCAGGCGGAGCGCCCGCAGCGCCAGCGCATGGTGAGGATCATGGAGGAGCTGCTGCCGGAGTACCTGGCGCAGGGAATCGTGGTGGAGAGCACGTCCAGCTCCAACAACCCCTGGACTGTCATCCGGAAGACAAGCGGGCGCGGCTGGCGCCTCTCCCTGCGGTGCTCGGCCCTCAACAACGCCACCCCGTGAGGCCCCGGAGCGGCCGAGGCCGGAGGCGATCCTGGCGGCCATCAGCCGCTGGAGCTGCTTCTTCTCCGTGGTGGATTTATCCAACGCCAGCCTCGCCATCCCCTTGGACCCCCGCTGCTGGGGCCGCTTCGCCTTCACCTTCCGGGGCCGGCAGTTCCTGTTCACGCGGCTGCCGCCCACGTTCCGCGGCTCCAACTCCATCCTGCACCGCCGCGTGGCCGCCATGCTGGCGCAGCTGGAGCCCGGGGCCGCGCCCGGCGTCTTCCACCGCTACGACGACATCCTGATCACCGGGAAGAGCGCGCGAGGCGGAGCGCCGCACCCGCCAGGTGCTGGAGCTGATCCGCAGCACCGGCTTCAAAGCCAACCCGGCCAAGGCGCAGCTGGTGCAGAGCAGGGTGCATTACCTGGGATTCAGCATCGCGGCCGAGGGTGCAGCGTTCCCGAGGAAAGGTGCGGCAGATCTGCGCGGATCTCGACGCTCCCGGCCGCTGGGATCCCGACAGGCTCCGCTCCGTCCTCGGGAAGTTCGAGTCCTTGAAGTGTTTCATTCCCGACCTCTGTGAGCTGGCGCTGCCGCTGCAGCGCCTGGCGGAGCAGGACTGGGAGTGGGGAGCAGGCGCAGCGGCAGCAGCTGCAGCGCCTGAGGGAGGCTCTGGAGGGCGCCTCCGCCCTGCGCTTCCCGGTGAAGTCCCGGCCGTTCCTGATCCGCGTCACTGTCCACGCAGAGACGGGCGGGAGCGCGCCGCTGCAGGAGCACGAGGGAGTTCTGCTCCCGGTGTGGCACCGCTCCCACAGGCTGAGGCGCCGAATTTGTCCCCGCCCGGACGCGTGGTGCGTGGCGGCCGTCCAGGCCGTGCGGGAATTCCGGATCTTCACGAGGCAGGCTCCTGCCATCCTGCAGCATCCCAATGGGAATTACCTGCTGCAGGCGTCGGACGTCGGCGGCCGCTGGCGGCCGGAGGAGTGGACGCTGCTGGTGGCCCCTAAGGGCCCGGCGCCCGCAGGAATCCTCCAGGATCGCCATCGGGCTGGCTCCGCCGCTCGGGAGCTGCCTCCCGACTTCCCAGAGCCAGCGCGTGGTTCCTGGCCGTGGAGAGGGGAGCGCCCGGGACACGTCCGTCTGGCTTCGGGCTGGCCTGCCTGGAGGGCCGGCGCATGACGGCGGTGGCCGGGGAGCTCTGTGCCCGAGGCCGAGCTGGAGGCGCTGCGCGGAGCTCCTGGAGCAGCACGGGAGCCGCTCCCGCTGCTGCTCTACCGCAGCTGCCCGGGCTGGCGGCGCGGCTGGAGCGGCTGGAGCAGGGCGGGAATCCCGGCGGCGACACCCGGCGTGCCGTGCGGCGCTGGCTCCGAGCCTTCCGGAACGCTCCGCATCCGCGAGGTGGGACCGGCCTCGGATCCGCTGGAGAGGAGCGGATCCAGGAGCTGAGCAGCATCGGTCGCGATCTTGCCCGAGATCACCAGTAGCAGCTGGATAATGTGGAAACCGTCCAAGTACGAGAAGCAGGAAGTGCTGGCCCGCTGCCACCGGCAGCACGAGAGCGTGGCGGAGACCAGAGCCAGGATGGCAAAGTGGAAATTCTGCGGAAGCGGCAGGGGAGGATGCTGTGGCCCAGTGGGTGCAGAACTGCCCATGTGCAGAGAGAACAGCCCCGTTCCCAATGCCGACGCCGGCGCCCGCCAGCGGGCGCAGGGCCCCTGGTCCTGCCTGCGGATCAGCCTCTCCGGGGCCCTTCCAGCTCTCCGAGGGCTTCCGAGGCGCTGCTGGTGGCTCAGGAGCAGCTCTCGGGCTGGCTCGGCGCCTTCCCCTGCGCGAGCACTCCGCGCCCGAGGTGACCCAACGCTGCTCCAAAAAGTTTTCAGGCGTTTAGGAAGGTCCAGAGCGTGGTG